>JAULJZ010005385.1:0-16857 GCA_032270985.1 Heliamphora pulchella | reverse complement strand
TTTACATATAAAGTAATGTTTTAAATACTTTTAAATTGTAGTACTTTCATAAATTTTAATAAGAAATATGGTATCGTGAATTTAAAAACCATTACATCCAAAATAATTTAAATATTTTATGCTTACTATTAGTTCTAAGATAAAATTTCACTATTATTAGTAATTGTTAATTATATTTTGTAAAAAGTGATTTAAAATTTCACTTTAAGTGTCAAATTTATTTTAAAATTTTCAAATATAAACAACTACTATTTGAAATTATTCAATTATAAATTGTTAAGACTTTTATATATATATACACGCACGCACACACACTACGAATTATATTCTGTTATATTCGTAATGCATTGACTATACACTACGAATTGTTAAGACCTTTATATATATTTAAGGGACTTGTATTCCAATAAGTCCCACCTAAGAATTATATTCCATGAAGTTCTATTTTGATATTTTTATACCAAAATTGCTCCTAATATAATATAAACTACTCACCACTGCCAACATCACTTTCCATCGCAATCGCCGCCGCCAGCACCACCATCACCATTGTCGCCAACACCAACACCGTTGCCGCCGCTACTACCACCACCACTGCTACTTCCCACTGCCGCCGCCGCTACCACCACCACCATATCACCACCACTCTCTACTGCCACCACCACTAGATTCGTCAAAAATAAAAAATAAAAAATAATAAATTCTCGTTCTAGATTTGAAATGTTTTATTTATTATGAGTGTCACATTCTCGTTTTAAATCTGATATCAAATGTCTCATTTGTTATGAAATTTCTCAAGACATTTCTTGAACAAATGAGACATTTCATAACAAATGTCTCATTTTTCAAAATGAGACATTTTATGTAAATAAGATATTTTTCAAAATAATATATATCTGAATGTGTAAATGTTTCATTATTTTTGAATAAATGAGACATTTTATTTGTATAACTACAAATGTATCATTATTTTTTAAATGAGGCATTGTAAGAAATGAAACATTTGTTACAACCACCCTTGGTCACCAACACCACCAGACCACCACTACTACCACCACCCCCTTGTAAGACCATATTCGTTTTAATTTTGTAATGTATATGCACAACGTGTGGTTATTATTTGCTTTAATCATTATAGAAAAGCATACTTTTATATGTGTTATGCATGTGATGGCTTAGAAATGCATGTGGGTTTCAATCTCGATCCTAGCAGGTGTTGCAGCAAAAAGTTGGTGGGCTTTTTGGGCAGGACCACTCGATCAGTCTTTAGACCGCTCAAGCGGTCTGTTTGCATGAGTTGTATATATGACAGCTCATTGCTTGGGTTTTTGAACCAATCTTGTTGAATAAGCTTTCCTTTTTTTCTCTTTTTAGGAAAACCAGATTCTCTACCTTCTCACAAGATTTGAGCGTGGTTTGGGCTCGATTTTTGACATTCCTATAGCCGATCCTTGTTATTCTCGTCGTGAGCTTCACGTTCATCCGAACAGATTCTCGTTCTAACGACTTTGGTTTCTTTTCGGAGTGCAAAGCGTAAAGTTTGTAACTCGCCGAGGTAGAATCTTAAACTATCTTGCTTTAAAGAGGTGTTACATGTAATTATATGCATTTTTTTACCGTTATAAAATGCTATAAATGTTGAACTTTATGTTTAAACCGTGTTTAGTTGGACAAAAAGTATGTTTTGTATTTTTTATGATTTACTACAAAGTTGGTGATCGTGTGTGTGTCCGTGGTTTTGAAAAGATGAGTTTTGAAAATGAGAGAGATTTACGTAAAAGTTGTGAAAACCTATTTTTAGAGGTTTGGAGCTAATCTTTGAGGTTGAGTCGTGATTTCTAAACCGTTCAGTTAGAATGGTGAAAACATTTTGAAAATATAGGTTGGTCTCCATGGTTAAATGGATGATGTGGCAAGATACCGTTGAACGTTTTGTATCTGACCGTATATATTTACAAACGTTTTCGTAGTGAGCTACGCATTTTTAATGATTATAAAGATGTGCCGTAACAATGTGTGTGTATGTACTTGGACCAACATTACTCCTCGGTGAAAGTCCAAAAAACTTTGCACAAGTAGGTGTTTCGCTCCTTTAAATTAATCCTCGTAAATGAAGTGGTTGCCCTAGTGGGAGGCGTTTGTTGTTATAGCTTCGTATAGAACTTATCATTACGTAGCAGGTCATTGGATGCCCCAGACCTAGGCTAATGGGTGAGAGTCTATAGTTGTTAATTTATTCCCGGTGTGACAGAGTCGGTATAAAGGAATCATTGTCGGCTGTGGAAACCGAGTTGAAAATAGCATTTTCGTTATGTTTTCTTAAATTGTTAGACGTTATTTGGATTATATGAAAATGTGTGGTTTGAGGATGGAAAATCTTTTCGAGGCTCGTGTAGTCGAGTCATTTCTATACTACGTGATTGCATAACCTACTTTTACTTCATTATAGTATGCTCCTATTGGGTTTTGGCTCACGTTGTTGGATTTTGAAAAAAAATTTCAAGTGGTTTGGATCACGTGGGTTGATCTTGTGGAATCGTGGTGGCGGAAGACAAAACTCTTTATTTATTTATAGTAGTTTTGTTATTCGGTAGTTTATTACCGGTTGTGTCTTTGGATCATGTAATGATGTTTATTGCTTTGATCTTGAAAGTATGCTTTGTAAGCCTTGGGGCATTATTTCAATGCATATATGTTGTCAGATCCGTGAGAGTAGCTTTGAGTTGGTTGTTGTTTTCCGTTATCATTAGTTTCAACATCTTACAAAAATCATGTCCAGTTGCTTTATACTTCTTTGCAACGTTTGTGCCTCAAGGGAGGATTTTGAGCCTTGTTTTAGTAGGCGTTGTGGGATTGGTTATACCTTGGGTGCTTTTCAAAAAGGTTGAAAAATGTTTTGGTGTTGGGGGTGAAAGTTGTGTTTTAAAAAAGGGATCAAAGCAAGACTGCTAGATGGACTGCTCGAGCGGTCTATCGAGTGGTCTTTGTAAACATTTTATTTTTTTGTGTTCAAGTAGAAAATCGTGTCCTTGCAAGGATAGCTCGAGCAGTCTTTTGACCGATTGAGCGATCTATGCAATTTTCAGAAAAGTTTGTTTGTTTTGAAAGCTTGGCTCGTGACCTTATCCTCTTTGGGACCGTGACATTATCCTCTTTGGCCGTTCTTTTACATAAAATAAACCCTCAAAAAAGTATTTTTTTGCTCACTTTTATTTTCGTTCTTTGACCCGTTTGGGCTCGGGTGATTTTAGTGGATTATGATATCCCAAAACGATCGTTCTTGGGCGATTCGCGTGACCCAAATTTTGGGGCATGACAACCCCCACCACCACACACACATAAATACACACACAGAGAGAGAGAGAGAGAGAGAGAGAAACAACCGCAACCACTACCACCACACAAACACAAACACACAGAGAAAGAGAGAGAAATACCATCACCACTAGAGAGAGAAAACGTCGCAAGGACACGTGGACGCGCAGGGGACAACGACCCTCCGTCAAAGCTGATTGGACAAATCTTGAACAAGGAAAAAGTCGATGGCGGCAATATGTCGCTAGATTTGGATATGGAGATGGAAGAGCTCCATTGTGATAACACACACAAATTGCCACCCCGCGCTGAGTGTCTATGGGGGTTAGATTCCAATGGGATTTGCTGCAGTAGTCTCCACAGTCGTTGTTACCGTCTAGGCTCGTCGTCGTTGTCGCTTAGGCTCGTGTTCGTCGTCGCCAGGATTTGCTCCTGCAGTCTCCACCGTCACCATCGCTATTTAGGCTTGTGGTCGTTGCTACCTACGCTTGTCCTCCTTGGCACCGCCCAAGCTTGTCGTCACCGCCGCCGCCAAAACGTATCGTCATCGTCACTCAAACCCTACTATTTAGGAAATACGAAGTTGATCTCTCTCTCTCTCTCTCTCTCTCTCTCTCTCTCTATGATAGAAACGCGGTGAATAGGGCTTACGAGGGTATATCGGTCCCAACAAATTAATAAATTTAAAAAGTAGGACTTAGTGGATTATTTAAAAAGTGATTAGGGCTTAGTGGAATACAAGTCCTTTAAATGGAACTTCTAATTAATTCTTCCTTGAAAAAAAAATGGTTTCTGAGATTTATTTTTGGTTAAATTTTAGCTAAGTTTATGCCATAATTAAAGTAGGACCATGCACCGACTAAGCTAGGTTAAGACGGTGTTGCATTCACCTCCGTGAGTATATAAATTAAATTATTTGGTTTCTCAAAATCATTTAGTATTGAATGAGAAAATAACTTCCAAAGTCATGAAGATAAAATTTGAAAATATAATGGTGACACCTTTGTCCACATTAAAAATTTACAAAAAATTTTGTGGCATACATGAGCTTACCTTAGATTAAGGAAAGGACCTATTGGGGTTATCTAATTTTGTAGACGGGAGAAGACCTACCCAAGTATGGATATGGGCTTGTTCTAAACTATGCGCGCGCCCGTCGCCAACAGCCCGTCCGATCGAGTTTGGGCTTGGGTTGAAAGAAATTTATTTAAAATATTTTATTTTCTTCTCAGAACCAAATAGGTGCAAGCATGTTCGCAAACCATGAATAGGAGGTCCCTTGTTGCATTCATTCATTCATTTTTTCGCATTCTATTCTATTCTATTAAAAAGAGAGGCTACAAGTATTATTTTAGTTCTTTGAGCACAACAAATTGTAGTGTTACTTCAGCACGCAAGAGATCAAGTATTCTTGGGAAGTAGACGTTCAAATTCATAAGCATTATTGGCAAGGGGCAAATCTTCTTTAAGGATAAAGTATGATACAATTGTCTTGATCTATTCTCTCTTTCATATTGAAGTCTCTCTTTCATATTGAAGTTTTGTAAGTTTAAAGTGTTGCCTTTTTGTCTCGAATTTTCCAATAAAATCAAAAGCCGATGCTAGTTGGCGTTTGGGCGCCAGGACACTAGAAATCGGTGCTAGCTAGGTGTTCGAGCATCGAGAGGACAAAATCGTGCTCTATCGAGGAACTAGCAAGAGGCATGAGTGCCGAGAGGACAAGGAGCGGCGGTGTATGGTGCTAGTAGCACTCCTTGAGCGCTTGAACGCTGTCGCAATGTATGAAAGTTATTTTTAAGATTTTTTAGTGGTGGCTTATATATATGGACCCTTTGTTCGACTAGGATTAATGTGGATACACTAGAGAGGCTCAGTTAGAGGCTAAAGAATGTAGAGAGAGATTCAGTTTAAGACTAAAAGGAGAGGTACACCAGAGAAGTACACCAGAGAAGTACACCAGAGAAGCTTAGTTGGAGGTTAGAGAGTATAGAGAGAGACTCATTTTAAGGCAAGAGATAGAGAGAGAGAGAGAGAGAAGGAGTTTTGTGATCCTTATTATTTATAGTGAATTATTCCTCATTGCCTGTAGACGTAGGCAGTCAATTGAACTACGTATATTCTTGTATTCATGTGATTATTTGTATTATTTATTTGTTTTGTGTGGATTGAAGATAAAATTGGGTATTAGCTGCCCAACCAAATTCAGGGATTGGTGATGAAATCCCAACAAGTGATATAAGAGTTTCTGATTAAGGCTTAATCACTCGATTACAATAGAGAAACCGAACATCAGGTATGAAGTCAAGAAGTTTACCAGAAAGAATACCTTCTCTCTGTGGCAGCAGTGTATGAAGGATTTATCGATCAAACAAGGGTTTTCCAAGGCGTTACTCGACAAGATAAAGAAGCAAGAGAGAATGACCGACGACGATTGAGAGAAACTTGATGCCAGGTCTAGAAATTTGAGTCAGTTAAATATGGGAGATAAGGTTATTCGCAATATAGTTGATGTGGAGACAACGCATGAGATTTGGCAGAAGTTAGAAAGTCTCTACATGAAAAATAATTTGGCCAACAAGTTGTACGTGAAGAAATAACTGCATGGACTATAGATAAGAAAATGTACAAACCTATTGAAACATCTCAACGTGTATAAATATGCTCATCACACAATTATTTGGGTTTGGAGTAAATGTTAATGATATAGAAGGATAATTAGTGTGGAATTTGAATTCAGATCTAGAAAGGGGATAATGGATACACTAACTTCTATAACCTCGAAGACCAGTGGTTGTAAACCATAGCTATCCAATTAAAGCGTACTTTCACAAGTGCTTAGCTCAGTCCTCTTAGTAAGGCCAAACTTATTAAAGTCCTAGAGTAATTTAAAGATTATTTCGAGTGGTATTATGACCAGTTTCTAGGATTGGATAAAGACTTAGTGGAACACAGGTTTGCTCATCAAAGCCAACTTTAATCCTTTTAAATAAAAACCCAAAAGGATGAATCATGAGATTGTTGAAAAGTGCAAGAAGAAATACCAAACTATTGAGAGCTGGGTTACATTAAAATCTCCAGGTATGTCAAATGATTATCTAATACAGTGGCTGTAATAAAAAAGAATGGCAAGCTACAAGTATGTATCAACTTTAGAATCTAAATACTGCAATTCATTAAGACAAATATAACATGACTATAGTTAAGTTTTTTGTTAACAGGTCTACAGATCATGCGATATTGTCCACGATGGATGGGCATTCTGGTTACAACCAAATTTGCATGGAAAAAGAAGATGTGCATAAAATAGTATTTTAATGTCTAGGGAATATTGACACCTTTGAATAGACAAGGATGCTATTTGGATTGAAGAATATTTGCGCAACATATCAACATGCAATGAATGCAATCTTTCATGATCAAGTAGGGGATTTCTTAGAATGTTATATCAATCATTTTATAGTAAAATCAAGCTCCCTCGATGATCATATTGTGCATTTGCAAAAGGCTTTCATGAGAATGAGACATTACAAATTGAAGTTCAATCCTCTAAAATGTGCTTTCTTGGGATATCTGATCTACACGAAAGGCATCTAGGTGGACAAGAACAAAGCCAAAGCCATCATTGAAGCAAAGCCTTCTTGTTAAAAAGAACTTCAAAGGTTTTTAGGGAAAGTTTCATTTCATAAGAGATCTATTTCTAATGTCGCTAATAAAACCTAAGTCTTTTTTGTTCTTTGCTGAAATTGAAGGGGGGAGTAAGCTTCCAACGGAAGCTAAATTATCAAGATGAAATTTAGGCCATCAAGTAATATTTGGCCAAACCCCTAATACCGATGCCTCCTAGGGATGTTAAACCTTTGAAGTTGTACATATCATCAGCACCAGACTCCATTGATGTACTATTGGCACAAGATAATGCTGAATGCAAAGAGTAGGCTATTTACTACTTGAGTAGGTCTCTGGTTGAACATCAACACAAATATTTAGTGGTAGAAAAGTTGTGTTTACCCTTAAAAGTGGAGGACTTTGAAAGAGAAGAGGTAAGTTGAACCACAGAAGAAGTCTGTCCCAATGAGGAGCGTAAAAGTCGAGAGTAAGCATTAGTAGCAGTGGGTAAGATTTCATTAGCAAGAATCTAATCTTTGAACCCACATAACTCAAGGTCCAAAGTAGACAAAAAGGATGCAATCATAAAATTCTCCCAATGGCGTTGCTATTGGCCGAGATTAGTAGTAAAGGGTTGTAACTGTAACAACTAGTCCCAAAGATTCTTGAGAATACTGTAATACTCAGATAAAGGCTTCCTTAACTGCTTCATGGTAAAAAATTTCTCATAGATCTCAAAAACACGGGAAACATTACTCTGATGGGAGAAGAAGTCGGCAACGGAGTCCCAAATCTTCGTAGAGATGTCACAAAATTCAACGGTTGTGGCAACTATAGATTCCATGCTATGCCACAGCCACCCCTTGACCATCGAATCTTCTCACATTCAATCTTCATAATTGAGATCTGTTTTAGGTAAAGAATTATCAGTCACGTACTTCAATTTGCACTTCTCTCGCAGAAATTTCTTTTACTTCATATGTCTAGGCTAAGTAATTCAACCTATTTAATTTGGTGGAGGTAATAGATTTGGGCATATCATCATTCCTAAGCAAGGATACTTTATTTTCATCTATAGCAGTTAATCAAGAACCAAAAAACGTAAGTGTTGCAAATAGAATAGTAAAGAGCAATAGGCGACGAGAACAGTAAGAGAATCATATCGCAATATTAAAATCAATGCAAAATATACCCAATAAGATGATTTTTGAGCCGCATACCAAGGATTCGAGGGCTCAAACACCAGAAAACAAAAGTGTCGCACACCAGAACACGTCGCGCCATAAGAGAATCAAACTACAATCTCTAAACGAAAGCAAAGTATACCCAATAAGATGATTTTCGATTCACATAGCACAGATCAAAAGGCTCAAAGCAAAGCAAACCAAAAAAAGCAGAAGTCGCACACCACTAGACACGTCACGCGTAGCTGTCGGTACAAGAATAGGTGCCGATTTCGATCGAAATACCAAATGGAGTAGAAGTAAAAAATTTATAGTTGGAAGTGAAAGGAACGTTATGTTTGTTTAAATGATAAAATTGGTTGAATTAAAATGTTAGGGTTTTATACTGAAAAGCATGAATTTATTTGGTTTTGGTATTTAATTTTATTTTTAAAAAATTAATTTTCTATTTTATGAGAATTTCTATAAGCAATGTATGCAATATCATTTCTTGTTATGCATGGATGTTATTTATTCTGTACAGTATTTAATCTGGTGTGTAGAGTACGGCTTGCAAACAGAATACCAGATTTTAGGTTCTTGCAAGAATATAAGTTTTTGTTTACAGTTTAGATGAAAATGAACATACCACCGGTACGATTGTAGTACAGAGTTTTAGTAGAACTGTCTTGATTATGGGGAATAGATAATAGCGTCGTCTATTATTCTGACTCTCTGTGCTAGTACACTTTGTGTATATTGATCGGGACACATTAGAATAATTAATTTTATACTGACTACATAAATTAATTTACACATCAAAGTTATTATGAAAGTGCTTGTACTCTTAATCCTGAAATAATTAATTATTTACGTATTTTTAATACTCGTTGTTTTGATTATTAGAATGTGCGATCTTATATAGGTCTATATTCCCGTTGAGTTAGATAGCGGTATTATTTATATAATAAATATTAATTATTGACGAAATCCACATTTTGACTGATCGGGATTGACGATACCCCCTTCAAAAGCTTATATGTTTTGACCGAACCAAACCCTGCAGGTGAATTTTATTATTCGGTGATCAAATAAGTTAAACGGAAGGGTTTAAAGAATTTAAAAATGCCGATTAAATTAATGATCAAATAAATTAAACGGAAGGGTTTAAAGAATTTAAAAAGGCCGATTAAATTAATTTATCAGTAATTATATTTAATTGACGGGTATCAAAAATCTTAACGTGTAGAGATGAGTTAAGCATTTAATAACAGGAATTCAATGCAAGATGATCTTGAGATTATGACTTAGAGTGCAGTTACAGTTCTTTAGTGGTGTGAACAGTAATTTAGTGTTTTATGAAAATTGCAGAAACTGCTACAAGGTTTTCATAATTACTGATACCGCTGAGAGGTATTCTTAATTACGAAAATCGCTGGATATATATCTGGGTTACAGTAGAAGTCTTTGTCATAATTACTTCCTAGGTCCCTACTGTAGCCCTATAAATATACGGGTAGGGTGAACCGTATTCATAAGTTGTTTTCAAGACTAAGGCTGACTAGGTTCTGCCAGTACGAGTTTTCGAATGATTGTAGTACACACTACGTTCGGAAATCACATAAGGGAATATAGTAGAAGATCTGACAAGAGCTTCAACTTAGAATCAAAAGTTCGTCGTTGGAGAATCGACCAAAAAGATATTCTTCTAAATTAACTGTGGTGGCACGGGTTTTATTTTGATCGTTCGACATCAAAAAGTTTTATCTAGAGCCTATTTCGACGATTACCCGTCCAGTTTTTTTATTCGGAAAATTATTTACAGAAACAATTATTTTAGTAGTTTTGCCTCCAACAATTGATATCAAAGCCGTTTTATTTTTTGTTTACGGTTTATCGAGGGGCCGGGAAGATTTAGAACTATTTTAACTTTATTTTGCAGGTGTTCTAATCCCAATTTTATGATCATCATTATTTTTATATTTTATTGAATAGTTTGGATGATAATAATAATTAAATTTTTTTAATAACGAGGGTTGATTGTGATAGTTTAAGTTTTTTAGATCGAATGTAAGTTTACAGAATATAAGTTTTTGATGTAAAAATTATTACTTATTTTTAAATATTAATTTAGAATATTTAAGAACAATTTGATTATTCAAGACACGAAAAACAGGCGGCGGCACCAACGGTGGTTTCGAGAGTTACGGGCCACGAATCGCGGTGGTTTTTTCACGAATTTTTTTAGCAATTTCTTTTTTTTTGCAATTTTTAGGTTTAAAAACAGTATTAAAATAGGTCTCAAAACATAAAATTAAAAAAACCCTCACAAAACAGCCTACCGACTGCGGTTCAGCACCGTTTTTTGATGATTTTTTGCGTTGTTTTTTAGACTGATTTTGAGCAGGTTTTTTAACATAAAATAGTAGTAAAATACAACTATAAAATAGTTTAAAAAATGAAAAAAATAGTTACAAAATAGGCGGCAAGAAGCAGCACAGGCGGCAGCGCTTGGGCAGTGGCTGTGGCAACAACTTTTCGGGGCTATTTTCGGAGCTTTTTTGGGATTGTTTTTGAGGCGTTCTTTGAAGCAGCATGTTGTTAGATATCAGTTGTATTTTTCAAAAAAAAATGGGAGCAAAAACCACCACAGAAAAAGCCCAAACGGGAGGCAACGCTACAGGCGACAGAAGTTTGGTTTAGGCTGTTTCGATGGACTATTTTCTGTTTGTTTTTTGACAGAAAAAATAATATTTTCTGAGTGCTATTTTTCAAAAAAAACAACGTCGAAAATGAAGCACGAATGAGGCCGCAAAAGCCGCCTGAAGCTGGTGGCAACACCGGCGCACAGTGGCCAGCGGTGGTGGTGGCTGTTCTAGGCTGTCTTTGCTCAATTGTTTTGATATGTTTTGATTGTGATGCGATATATTTATATATCACAGTATATCAAAGAATCTTGATGCAATCAAGATACAGAAAACTGATATAGATAAAAAATTGAATCTTTGCAGCTTATCTTTGAACAGGAAACTAAAACTCATCAGAATTTCTATTCGATCATAAAATTGAGATATATACATATCTTGCATTTATATTCTTATGAATTGCGTGAATGATGTATATCTATTTTATATATTCATATTAATTTAATTAATACAAAAAATTTAATTTTAATTAAATATTTTGTAAAAGAAAATTAAATTAAATTTTTTAGTTAAATGAAAAATCTTTAGACATTTTATTTTTTATAAAATATCACGTATAAGATATTTTTTATTAAATTGAATATCTTGAAAAATGTGAAAATTAATTCTAGATTCTGAATTAATTAAATAACAAATATTTAATCTAAATAAATTATTATTTTTTTAAAAATATGTAACAAAAAATAAAATAATTAAATATTTTTAATCCCTACCTTAACTAAAAAACTAAAGAAAAAACTGTGCATTCATCGAAAAAACAACACAAAAAATCATCAAAAAATGGAAAGAAGTTTTGGACAAATCAGTCTAAAAAACAAATTTAGACTGATTTCGAAATTTAGACTGATTTTTTGGTTTGACAAATCAGAATATTTGGAATGTGTACACAAAAAGAAGTTTTGGACTCTTTCAGATCGTGTGGTTTTCGAAATTAATAAATTTATTTTAATTAAATAGATTTTTATAACCCTAAAAAATATTTTGAAAATCTAAGTGAGAGAAGAAATTTATTTACAGAAAAATCTCGCAGTCTCTATCACCAGTTTATAGGCGATGTAATTAAATCCTACGTGTTGACAATAAAGCCTTCCTCCCCATCAGACAGATTAATTGCGGTATCGCTAATACAAATTTTTTTTAGGAATAATTCTGGATAATTGTTAGTGTGGAACACTTTTTATCTGAAAGATTCATTGCGAATCGATTGATTTAAGATTAAGTGATTATTAACACTTAGTTGTATATAACAGTATCATCTCTATTTGAGTCATTGCTATTATTTACTGGACCAAAATTATGTCAGCTATTTAGTTTACTTTGTAGGGTCTGTTACTTAGATAGTAAAATTAATAAAAAAAATGACCTATTTGGACAAACGATAGATAGTAGGCGTCCTCCCATTGAGACATGCTATTCACGGGTACCGTACTGCTGGCGAATTTCTTTTAAAATGGTAGAGGGAACCAAATTAAAATAAATTCAAAACTTTTCTGGTCATAATTAATAGCTTTTTTTAATTATGTAATTCTCATAAATAAAATGACTTTCAATACTCTCGCATCTATACTCAAAAAAAGTAAACTTACGGGACCAGACTATGTTAATTGAGAAAAAAATTTGAACATTATTTTAATTGCTAAGGACTATAAGTTTGTGTTAACTGAGATATGTCCACCAGTACCTGATATGGGGGCGACCGAATAGAAAATCCAAGCCCATCAGAAGTGGCAAAAAGTTAATCAGATGGCTTGCTGTTACATTTTGGCTTTCATGTCAAATATTTTGTAGTATCAACATCAGTCTATGCTTAGTGCCTATGATATAATTATGAACCTTAAAAAAATATTTATAGATCAAAATCGTACTACTAGGCAGGTGATCATAAAGTCTCTTACAAATGCAAACATAGCTGAAGGCACCCTAGTGAGGGATCATGTTCTGAAGATGATCAGTCTTATGAATGAACTGGATATCCTAGGAGCTGTAATTGACGGAAAAACTCAGGACGATATCATACTCCTGTCACTGCCTAATAGTTTTAAGCAGTTCTGCCTGGACTATACCATGAACAAGCTCAGCTTTTCATTGGCAAAACTTCTTAAAGAATTTCAAGTAGCCGAGGGTGTTCTTAGGAAGTCAGGTTCTATGTATATGGCTAAAAAATGTTCTTTCTCTAAGCCAAAAGACAATAAG
The DNA here is from genome assembly GCA_032270985.1 of Heliamphora pulchella. Taxonomy (NCBI): domain Eukaryota; kingdom Viridiplantae; phylum Streptophyta; class Magnoliopsida; order Ericales; family Sarraceniaceae; genus Heliamphora; species Heliamphora pulchella. The sequence continues at coordinate 3,875 of JAULJZ010005385.1, read as the reverse complement.
AAGAAAAGATTCAGACACGAAAAGGCGCATATCTAAAAGCAGTTAAAGGACTAAAAATTTGTGTGAATAAGCCGAGAGGCAAGCGCTATCATTGTAACCAGTTTGGGTGTTGAAAAAAATAGTATCCGATTTTTCTCAGTAAGCAGAACAAACCAGGTAACTTCTATTCACTGGTGGTTGAAATATGTTTAATGGTGTTATCTACCGATAGCTGATGTGTAGATACGGGAGCCACTAATTATGTCTATAATTCTTTGCAGAGGTTCCAAGAAATCAATCAGCTCAGTGATGAAAAAATATACCTCTATATGGGCAATAATACAATTGTGGCAGTAGTTACAGTAAGAGATGTCAATCTCAATTTTAGTATAAATAAGATCTTACTTTTAAAAAATTGTCTTTATAGACCTTCGATTAAAAGAAATTTAATTTTAATTTCTAATTTAATAAAGAACAAATATACAGTCCATTTTAATAACTCTGTGGTTGTTAAGAAAAATAAACATTTTATTTATTCCGGTACATTGGTGAATGATCTATATGTCGTATTTTCTATCTTTCCTACACTACAACCAACTGAATTAAATAACACATCTAATTTACCATATAAGATAAAGTTTCTTTTTTTAATGAACTAAATGTCTTTTTAGCACTTACGGTTGGGTCATATTAATCCAAAAATGATAAATAGACTAGTAGAAGATGAACTTTTGAGATCATTGGAAGTGGAGGCACTTTTAGTCTGTGAATCCTACTTAAATGGTAAGATGACCATTAGGTCTTTTTCGGCCAAAGGCTATAGAGTTTAAGAACAGTTGAAACTGGTTCACTCTGATGTATGTGATTTTATGACAATCTAAACTAGAGATGGCTTTGAGTACTTCGTCAGTTTCATTGATGACTACTCAAAGTATGGATATATTTATTTGATGCACCGTAAGTCTAAATACTTTGAGAAATTCAAAGAATTCAAGGCGGAGGTGGAGAAGCGCCAGGGTAAAAGTATTAAATCACTACAATCCGACTGTGGTGGGGAACACCTCTTTAGAGAGTTTAGAAATTACTTGTCATCGAAAGAGACTATATCCCAGTTGACTGCACCAGGCACTACCCAATAGAATGATGTAGCAAAAAAAAAAAGAATAACACTCTTATGGAGATGGTAAGATCTATGATAAGTTATTCAGGTTTACCCGATTCATTTTGGGGACTCGTATTAGAGACAGCGATTTACATTCTGAATTTGGTACCTTCTAAGTCAGTATTTTCTACTCCCACAGAATTGTGGACCAAGCGTAAGCCTAGTCTGAGACATAATCGAATTTTGAGGTGTCCAGCACATATGCTGAAAGGGAACATGGGTAAGTTAGAACTGAGGACAGAAATCTGTTTCTTTGTGAGGTATTTCAAGATACCGAAGGGTGGTCTATTTGATAATTCTAAGTATCAAAAGGTCATTATTAGCACCAATGCCCGATTTTTAAAAGAAGATTATATTATAGGCTACAGGCCCAATAGTAAAATTGTTCTAGAAAAAATACCAGTAGAACGGAAGAGGAACCATAAGTCAATGATATCCCATTACCTTGTCGTAGTGAGAGAATTATCGGGACAAGTGCAAATTATGAACAAGGTGCTGATGCACAAGGTTCATATTCTGCACAGCGTGTTACTACTAGTGCACAGACACAGGTAATGTCTCATCGTAGTAAAAGAATTATTCATCAACCTGATCAGTATATGTTCTTAGGAGAGTCTTCTGATAAGATCCTGGTAGAATTGAATACTGAACCCTATAACTATAATGAAGCACACTTTAGGACAAAGATACAGATCTTTGGCAAAAGGTTATGAATTCAAAAATAAAATTTATGTATTCTAATTAGGTCTGGGAACTTGTAAAACCACCTGAATGGATAAAACTCATTGGATACAAATGGATCTACAAGAGAAAGAGAGAGCAGATAGAAAAGTTAAAACCTTCAAAACTAGACTTATTGCAAAATGATTCACTCAGAAAGAAGGGATCGATTATGAGAAAACTTTTTCGCCGGTAGCTATGCTTAAGTCTATCTAATTTTTCTTATCCATTGCTATTCATTTCGATTACCAAATTTGGTAAATAGATGTCAAGACAATTTTTCTTAACAGAAGTTTTGACGAATGTATCTATATGATACAACCAGACAGTTTCATAGCAAAGGGCCAGAAACACATGTTGTGTAAGCTTAAGATATCCATTTATAAACTTAAGCAGACATTGAGATCTTGAAATACTCGATTTGATCAAGTTATAAAGTCTTATGATTTTGATCAGAGTTTAGATGAGTCATGTGTGTACAAAAAGTATAACAAAAGCATGGTGATCTTTCTTGTATTTTATGTAGATGATATCTTGCTCGTCGAAAATTTTGCAGGGGCATTATCTACGGTAAAATTATGGTTATTTGGGCATTTTGATATGAAAGACTTGGGAAAAGCCAGTCACATCCTTGGGATCAAGCTTGTGTGAGATCGAAAATAAAAGAAATTAGGCTTATCACAAGCAAAGTATATCGATGATATTCTTACTCGTTTTAGCATAAAAAATTTCAAAAAAGGATTTCTTCTTTTTAGGCATAGAATCACTCTATCCAAGGATCAGTGTCCTAAGACACCTGATGAGATATAGAAGATGAAGACAATTCCTTATGCTTTGACAGTAGGAAGTCTAATGTATGTTATGCTTTGCACTAGACCCGACATCTACTTTGCCGTTGGCATGGTTAGCAGATATCAATTTAACTTAGGGTAGGAGAATTGGACTATGGTAAAAAATATAATCAAGTACCTGAAAAAGACTAAGGATTATATGTTGATTTACCAGGCAGACAGTCTAGTACCTTTAGAGTACACAGACTCAGATTTCTAATCAGACAAATATTTTCATAAGTCTACCTCAGGATATATGTTTACCTTAGGAGGTGGAGCTATTAGTTGAAGGAGTATCAAGCAGTCTTGTATTGCTGATTCCACCATGAAAGCCGCGTACGTGGCAGCTTCTGAAGCAGCCAAGGAGGTCGTTTGGCTCAAAAATTTCCAATTGGATCTAGACGTGGTCTCTTTAGTTCAGTTGGTTATTACACTTTATTGTGATAATAATGAAGCGGTTGCAAACTCGAAAGTATTAAGAGTCCACAAGAAAGAAAAGCAATTGAGAGTAAGTATCATCTGATACGAGAAATTGTACAGAAGAGTAATGTTGCTGTGATCAAAATTACATCAAGAGACAACCTTACAGATTCTTTTACAAAGAGCTTATTGACTAAGACTTTTGATAGTCATGTAGAGGGCATGGGAGTCAAATGTATGGCAATATGATTTTGAGTATAAGTGGGAGATTGTTAGAGTTGTATACTGAAAATTATGGATTTAATTAATTTTTTATTTTATGAAAATCTTTATGAGCAATGTATACAATATCATTTCTTGTTATGCATAGATATCCTTTATTCTATACAGTATTTAATCTGGTATGTAGAGTACGGCTTGCACACAGAAGACCAGATTTTAAGTTCTTGCAGAATATAAATTTTTATTCACAGTTTAGATGGAAATGGGCATACCATCGGTATGACTGTAGCACAGAGTTTTAGTAGGCCTGTCTTGGTTACGAGAAACAGATAATAACGTCATTTATTATTTCAACTCTCTGTGCTAGTACACTTTGTGTGTATTGAACGGGACACATTGGGATAATTAATTTTATATTGATTATATAAATTAATTTACACCCCAAGATTATTACGAAAGTACTTATGCTCCTAATTGTGAAATAATTAATTATTTTTATATTTTTAATACTCGTTATTATGATTCATTAGATGGTGCGATCT
>JAULJZ010005354.1:0-16860 GCA_032270985.1 Heliamphora pulchella | reverse complement strand
GGGCGCCTAACACCTTTCTTGATTCGTACATTAGCCCCCGAACCCTTTTTCTCTGGTTAAACGTTTTAAAGATCAGTAGCCATTTTTATTTTTTTTTAATATTTCTCAAAAACTAAGTGGCGACTCTATTTTCAACAAAAATGAGTTTTCAAAATTTGGCTTTCAAGGTGTTAAAATATTTTTTCAATATCTTTTAATTCTCTTATTTTTGACCATTTTCAAAACTCCCAAAATCCCGGCGCCACACATACAAATCAAACTACATCTCTAGAGACATCCCCCAAACGCTTGGGTTCACAGGGTAAAGCAAACGAGTTCTTCAAGCAACCACGGGTAAACGAACTGTGATACCCCGTCCTCCGGACACGTTGGGACATACATAAGTATAGAAAAGAGGAATATTCTAACCATTTATTCATATTTAAATATCATAATTAGTACATCATTAAGAGTTTAAAATTGATTAAAAGTATATAACGATTACAGTTTCTCTAATAGATTCAACAAAAATTTATAATACGCTCGTGAAAATCGAACAAAAAAGAACAAAAAGTAAAAACTTAATTCTTCAGCTAACATTATCGGGGTCCATTGGCTCTTGCCACTCACTCTGTTCTTCAATTCTGTCTTCTTTGGTGGGGGTGACTTTCTCAAAGAACTCATCATACTTACCTGTGACACGAATGCCATGAGCCAAAGCCCATAAGTAAATTTTCTAAACAGTCTAACAAACTCACAACAAAATATTCTACAATACATATCGTATAATACCTAATACAATTTAATGCCAAAGAGACAAACAATTTAACATTTTCAACAAGGTAAGCATATGTAAGAAAAATTGTGCAAGTGCGTGATACAGATAAATGCAATACAGATGCCCAACCAGACTTGTATCTAGAAATAAAAATAGGAGTTCCACTTTAGGGCTTATTTCTATTGCTTGTATGGACTTATTATTATTATTGTCGCCTCAATGACTTATTGTCATCTCTGTGATGGGACTTGTTGTCATTGTCGCCTCAGGGCTTATTATCAATGCCGTGATGGAACTTTATGCTATTATCACCTTAGGGACTTATTGTCCATGCCGTGGTGGAACTTCATATTATTGCCGCCTCAGGGGCTTATTGCCATTGCTGTAATGGGATTTTATAGGGTTACCCACATTAAAAACTAGGATGCTCGCTTAGTATCAACCCAAGGTCTAAATTACCGAAACTAGAGTGCTAGTGATGAACTCGTGGTACCTAACAGTATTCTTAAATAACAAATCTTTCTTTTTGAACACCAAGAACACACTCAAGGTTCTCAGAGGGAATATATCTCAAAATAATTACAAAAATGGCTACTAGGGACGCCCTAGACTAGGAGCCGAGAAAAGAATAATTTTAATATAATTCAACCCACCACGATAGATATGGAAAGGACTCCGATAACCCAAGATGCAAATGTAACAATGCTCATGATGTGCAATATGCTTCCCGTGTACAATTGATAATAGCATAACATATAGTGTAGTATAAGGTACAACTCACTAAAGTATAAAGTATAAATATACGAAGTATAATATACAATTCATGTGATATGGTTCCAATCTATTGGCATGGTTTTTAATCCTCAATTTGATAATTTCATACACCGATCATTCACATAAATCATTTAAAGTCCATATATTCAAGTTCCACAATGTGGCACGCTACTCCTACACTAAGCCAAAATTTGGGTAATTGTTCAAGCGCGCAATTTTAAAATTACAATAGTGTTTTGAAATACCTAGACATGGATTTAATTTTTGATTTTTGAACACCAATTAGATAAAAATATTTTTGACAACTTTCATGTTTAGCACTAAGGTAAGATCCTAGGGTAAAAAGGTCATGTATTTTATTTAATAAAAACTGTTCAGCACTTTACAGAGGAAAACACAAAATTTGGGCCTTTGTTGGCGACGGTTTTGGGATATCAATTCAGGGGTTATGGCTCTGATTGTTGGGGATGTTTTAGTTTAAGGTGCCCCCTACAAGTTGCATGTTTTGTACTAGAGAAAGTTATTTGGAAAATGTTTGAGATTTTGGCCAATTTATAAACATGGTTCACTCAGCATAAAAAGGGTCTGTAGAGTAGGTTTTTAACAGAAAATGCTCAAAATTTTTGGGGTACCATTCGAGGGTATTTTGGGCTGATATTGGCTCAGTATTTAATTTCATATGTTAGCTACATTTTTCATGTTTACCACTTTTGGATTTGGCTACTAAAAACTTAGGTCTTTGATCTCACAAAAAGGTGTGACAGAGAGCTCTGTCAATCACTGAATCTCAATAGTGACTTTGGAAAGTGTTTTGACCTATCAAGATTTTATATTTCTGGCTCATGTTTGGTGGACAACAAGTTAAACATGTTCTCTACAAGTTCTATGTTTTGACCCAAGCTCGATTCTTACTTTAAATTAGGGTCTCTAGGTCTACAACTCAGAGTGGTTAAGATATGACACTCTTTGGTAAAAATGACATATCTGGAGTTCTTCCCAACGAAATCACTTCAAACCAATTTTTTATGAAAGAGAACTCAAAAATCTAGGTCTAGACATAAAAATCACTTTAATATCATTTTTTCACAATTAGTTGTGATGTTTTAAAGTTGGTGGCAGATTGTTCGCATATCCAGAAAATCAGATTATTTAGGATTTTAATGGCTTAGCTCATGTTATGTTAATTTTTGATGTATTTTCTTTGCATGCATGTCATAAATTCATACAAACCAAAACTCTAGAACATATTTAAGCCATAAAACTCAAAAATACGCACATGCAAGTATTTTGGACTAATATTGGCTCAGTATTTAATTTCATATGTTAGCTACATTTTTCATGTTTACCACTTTTGGATTTGGCTACTAAAAACTTAGGTCTTTGGTCTCACAAAAAGGTGTGGCAGAGAGCTCTGTCAGTCATTGAATCTCAATAGTGACTTTGGGAAGTGTTTTGATCTATCAAGATTTCATATTTTTTGGCTCATGTTTGGTGGATAGCAAGATAAATATGTTCTCTACAAGTTCTATGTTTTGACCCAAGCTCAGTTCTTACTTTAAATTAGGGTTTCTAGGTCTAGAACTTAGAGTGGTCAAGATCTGACACTCTTTGGTAAAAATGACATATCTGGAGTTCTTCCCAACGAAATCACTTCAAACCAATTTTTTATGAAAGAAAACTAAAAAATCTAGGTCTTGACATAAAAATCACTTTAATATTATTTTTCTACAATTAGTTGTGATGTTTTAAAGTTGGTGGCAAATTGATCGGATATCCAGAAAATTAGGTTATTTAGGATTTTAATGACTTAGCTCATGTTATATTAATTTTTGATGTATTTTCTTTGCATGCATGTCATAAACTCATACAAACCAAAACACTAAAACATATTTAAGTCATAAAACTCAAAAATATGCACATGCAAGTATATGCAAAGCTCAATCTTACACTAACAATCCACTATTCACACCTACGTCACATTTTTGAGCTAATATTTATTTCTTATCTTTAGGGTTGATTATAGAGATAGATTGAGGGCTATCTTATGAGAGAATATCAGAAGATTTTAGGAGATTTACTTACTTGTTTTGAATATCTAAAGGAAGAAGGATGGCTAGGACTTAGCTTTTAAAACTCGTCTAGACTTCCTTGGACTCCTTTTTGATTTTCCTCCTTTCTTCTTCTTTCTTCTTCTTGAAACACTTAGAAATTTTTTGTACCCTCTCCCTCACTATGTTGCACGAAAGTATGAAGAGGAAAGTGTCGGTTTAGGTCATGGTTTTATAGAAAAAATTTGGTAGTGGAAACAATTATTAATGTGTAAGCTAATTTTTATTTTATTAAAATTCTCATTGGTTGCATGGGGTGGCCATGGTCTTTTTAAGAAATTTGGTTTCAGATTTGATAGGTGGGAATTCAATCATGATAGGTTTGGGGCAGCCAAATACTGATTTTGCATTCCTATAAGGTTTAAATTGTGTTTTAGTACTATTTTGTGCAAGAAAATGCATAAAATATTAATTTTATGTATCTTTTTAATATCTTAACCTACTAAAACCTATTATATTAATGTATCTATAATTAATTTAGTCTTCTCATGAATTATCATAATTTTTGTAGCAATTAATTAAATAGGTGTAGGCTTTTAAGTCAATTTAAGTTAGTTTAATAAGAATTGACTTTTTAACTATTTATTGTGTAGAGACTTTAAATAATAATTTGTTTACTTTTGTTAACCTATATTATTATATTATCATGCATGTTACTTGTATAAAAAGTCTTGGGTCATAATAATGCTTAATTTATATATTCTTTTTCTCATTTTTAAGTTTAAAAAGGCAAAAAAGTTACTTTTTGGGCACAAACTCTAATGAGGCCAACCACTAAGGGGATTTTTGTTATTTTTTTATGTTATTTTATTTTTACTACTTAATTGTATTTAAATATCTAATTTAGGGTATCCATGTGTCAAATTTTAAAATTTTAAGACTTTTTACTGTATTAGGAGTAAAATGGTCATTTTACCCTAATTATGAGAATTTTTTGATTTTTAATCTAATATTTCATGTTATTTACTTAATTTAGAATGTTAGGAGTCTTCTCTGAGTATTAGGGTTTTACCTTTGAGTATCTGGTCTTTTTAGGATTTTCGAGTCGAATTAGGATTTTGGGCCCGAGTTAGGGTTTTCGATCTTTTACTGACCTAAGATCTTATCGGCTTACCATCGCTAATACTAGGGTCTAGGCTGGATCGCTACATGGGTCATTATAAACTGGGTTGTTACAACTAAGGTCTGTACCGAGGTGTTACACGAACTCACACTCATACGGTCCCAACGATTATTTCCCTCCAAAAGAAGAACAATCACAATGATCAATCAACCACAAAATCTCTCTTGCTAGGAAAACTATTGGTCAGCTCTAGGCTCTCACTTTCTGTCACTACCTGTTAAGGTCATCCTTCATAATGAGTGAGTCACTCGTCACATTAGATCCTCACATTTAGATCTCTTCACAAGCATATTAACTATCGTTCAATCCTTTACATCCCAATAATGCATCACATGCGTCCATAAGACCCTCACCGATTAGTCATCAAGGCTTAACACCACACATAATCGCATCACTTCAGGACATCCCCTCACAAGGTCACATCACACCAACTAGATTCCTAAAAGGTAAGTAACAACCAAATGGATAGGCGAAACAACGTCATAGTCTTGAGCTCACAGCTCCGGTACGCCCATCAAAACACAAAATGTTTAATCGGTAACACGTGTCTCTTATGCCACTTTACTAGTACCACCATCATATAGCTATCCGAACATGAAAGAAACTATACGCCACACGAATAAAATGAACCTTGCCTACCAACATTAAACAAAACGACACCATCCTATCCCTCGCCCATAAGGGTAAGATAACATCACCGTCTCTAGATCTTATGCCATATTATATACTACCAACATCATCCCTTCATGGGACCTCCTCATACCGACACGTCATCCCAAGACGATCGAGTCAGCTACACCAACAGCATCTGTCGCATGCCCCACAAACTTCACACACTCACACTCACATTCTTACCAAACACTACATAATTTACACTGTCTCCCAATTATGCTATCAACAAATCGAGCCACAAACCTTTATTCTGGGAAAGTTCCCAAGTAACCACAAACCATCGCTCATCAAATCACTACCATCTCCAACATACATCTAATCATATGTACATACACCTCACTCGATAGTCAATCTGTCGACAACTTCTTTAATCCACATACTCTTTTCTCATACGCTTTCAACTTTTAACAAGGAACATGACTCAGTACCACGCCACGAGGTAAACACAAGGGTCATCAACCTAACCTTCAAAATCACAAGATACCACTGTGGCTATCAACAACACCCCTCATGGTAAGGGACATCCTCAAGCACTGCCTACGCTCAGACTTTCTAGCACACCTTTGGCTGGAGATTATTACCCCCTATCCACAATGCTCCCGTTCATACCCAATCCTGGGGTACATGGCTCGTGATGTACATAATCCTCAATGCGCCCAAAATCACACCTCATATCCATCTACAATAAACAACTTCCAAGGACTTTAAACACTTTACCCTACTTAACCGTCAAACTACTGACGTCACAACACATAACAGGCAACTAACTACGGTCACCCCCCAACTCACATGGGCACAACACACCCCAAACAATTGATGCTCAACTCACGAGCTTACACCTACCACAATCACTGACCACCGGGTCATAATTCCACCACCCATACCACCATCCATAACCTCTACAACAAGGATATCACAACACCCAGCTAGGTCGAACTCAACCTAACCTCCTAAAGCTGTGCTACACACTACTCACCACCTAATCACATCACATCAATACATGTTCACATACTGAGGGAAAGCTTCAGAGTAATGCAACAATCCGAGCAACTAATTTAGATTTCTCATAGAAAGAACGTCGGCCAAACACTTTTCTATTTTGAACCCCAAAGTAGTTGATCAGACGCCATATGGCATGCCACATCACCCCAAGACTTAACCTCCATACTCATATAAACACAACATGCGCAAAATAATTCACCCGCAAACCCATGCAAGCACACAATTCATGCTGTGTAGGGATGCCTAATCTCATGAAACAACTCAAGTACGAAGGTTATTGTTACTCCCCACGGCTTCTAGGTATTCGAACCTAGAACTCTAATATCATTTTTCACGTCTCAAACCCTAGGTCCATGAATTAACCCCAAGGCATACCTCACATGAACTATATTCATTGATAATATCCCAAAACATAAAGCAAAATCCATGTATACATTCAGAAGATTTAAGCTAAAAGAACCAAGCTTCAAATTTTATTTATAGAATCGCTAGAGAGTTTGTAGAAACACACATACAACTTTATACTATCATTTTAATTACATTGATTTCCTTAAAATTATGTACAAAGAAAACGTAAAAAAATGAAATGCTAGGTCTAACCGCAAGCCCTTCCCAAAAGCCTCCATGGCCTACGTATTATTGTTGTTCCTCGGAACCTGAAATGGTTCAACATACATATGTGAGCCGAAGCTCGTAGGATATAGATTAACTCAAATGTAATGCATGATTTGTGGGGTGTGATGAGTACAACTGAAGTAAAATGCAAGTTTTCACTAGTTTATTAGTTGTTTACACGCACACACCCATGCACACAAATTTCTCACCACATCATCACATTTATTTCATATTTCTCAATCATAACCCCTTTTTTTAAAATATTTTGTTCTTTCCTATTATCTATTTTTACTTTCTCAACCCGATTTCTCTCAAACCGTGTCATAACCATTGAACCAGTGTCGGGTGTAGCTTATAGAAACCCCTCCCTATTAGTCCCAATAGGCTACGCAAAGCCATTGGGTAAAATATAGCTCTATAACTCACCACAACACTGCCACATTTTGGGGGCTAACCCGTGGGCATGTGGTCCCCATCTTGCACACAAGTTTTCGGTCTTTCACTGCGGAGCCTCAAACCCAATTTAAATCACACCAATTCATACGATTCACTATTCATTAGTATTATCACTTTTAAAAACCCGAGAGTCTAACCCCACTACCGGTTCCTCTCCCAATCACTTTCAAATATTCTCATTTTGATTAGCATTTCAAATCACATTCCTTATTCAAATTTTCTTTTATGTCTCATGCATCATGCATCATCACTTCAATGTATATAAGTTCTCACCATTCGCATATTATTTAACAACTTCATAACATATCATCACAAGATTGTATCAAAACAAGATTGATTCAGTAATGATCATATTGTTTGAAAAAGGAAAGCACCCATCATATACATAAACACATAAGTTGAAACCCATATATTCCTTTCAAAGCTTAGTATTTTAAGTGATAACCTCGCCAAACCACAACCCTCAGATTACCCTTTTTACAAGGAAACCCGCCAAAGCTCATATTTATTCAACAAAATTCAAAGGAAAAATAATCAACAAGTTCAAAACTTTTCAAAATATGCCCAACCCAAATAGATATTCATAGGTGTACCTATCGCCCAAGGAACAAGATATTTAATAAAAAGGTCCAATAAAGATTAAAATAACTATTTTCAAAACATTTGGCCAAAAACGGATGAAAAACAGTTATGAAAATTTGACTAATCCTCACTATTTTAATCATAAATTTTTCTACAAAAAGAATTTTATTGTGAGAGCAGTGTCATTGGAAAGAGGACTTTTGGGGCTTCTGTTTAAGTACAAGAATGACCCACTTCAGAGTTCGAACGATGAAAATACATTGATTTAAAGAAATATTTTTTCAACTAGTGATGCAGATCGCTTGATAGACCGATCGATCGGTCTATCAAGCGGTTTCACCTGCACAAGAAGCCGAGAACAGCTCATGACCGCCTGATAGACCGATCGATTGGCCTGTCAAGCGGTGTTGCATCGAAAATTGACTTTTTCCTAGGTTTTGAAGCTAATTCCCATCCAAACCCATTCTTTTGCAAAAACATGGAATTCTAAGCATTGTAAGCTCTTTTTTTACATAATAAACTCTCAAATTCATAAATAATCATTTTCCAAAACTCCAACTTTCTTAAAAACCCAACTCAACTCACATACACCTATCAAGTTTTCAAATTTCTCATGAAATTACTAGATTTTTACTCATGTAAATAAAGTATCAACCCAAATCACAACAAACATACGAGAAAATCTAAATCCTACCTGAATTAACCTCGAAGCTTCAAGATTTCACCAAAATCACCTCCTAGGGTTTCGGCTACCCCTTTGATGCTTTAAATCTTGATTTCCTTGTTTGTGGGTCTTGAATCTCCTTTGATAGCTCCCAAATGTGGCCTAACTTCACCAATTTGAGTGGGGGAAGGTTTGGGTTTTAGGGGTAGTGGGATTTCTCCAAAATGTCCCAAGAGAATAAGAGAAGTTGAAGAGAAGAAAATGAGGAATGAAGGTTGCTCGGATGAGAGATGAGGGTGGGACCCTTGCTTTTTATATCTCTCTCCCATATTTCTCTACAAAATTCTAGAATGGCCCGGGGGACATGTTTGGCTTGCTTATTCTGATTTCCTCCTTTTTCTTTACTCTCATGATCCATTTTCACTCTAATATGATTACATTAACTTCTTAATTTAATCCCACATTTACAACTTAATTTTAATCCTATATTCCAAGATCTTGAATTAATAAGTTATACTTAACCACAAATTATTGTTATTTATCATCTTGTATCGCAATTACATTTCACGCACCATTAATTCCTTCATCCCCTTACTCAACTTTAATTCTATCTCTTCACTTAACCGAAAACATGGAAAAACAAAATAAACGCCTACCAGGTCGTTACACCTTCCGCTTAACTTATTTGAACGCTAGATAATCAAATACACCTGCAGAGTTTGGCCCGATCGAAACATATAAGTTTCTTTAAGGGGGTATTGTCAATCTCGATCTTTTGGAATGTGGATTCCATCAATAATTAATATTCACCATATAAATAATACTATTATTCAACTCACCGGAAATATAGATTCATATAAGATCGCACCCTCTAATGAATCAAAACAACGAATATTAAATATACGCAAATCAATAATTATTTCAAGATTAAGAGGATAAGCACTATTCATAATAACCTTAAGATGTGAATTAATTTATATTGTCAGTATAAAATTAATTACCCCAAATGTCCTGTTCAATACACACAAAGTGTACTGCACAGAGAGTCGGAACAATAGACAATGCTATTATCTGTTCCCCATAACTAAGATAGACCAACTAAAACTCTATGCCACAGTCGTATCGATGGTATGTCCATTTCTATCTAAAGTGTGAACACAAAACTTATATTCTGCTAGAATCTAAAATCTGATCTTCTATGTGCAAGTCGTACTCTACACACCAAATTAAATACTATACAGAATATCATACATCTATGCATAACATTAAAGAAATTATACACATACATTGCTCATAAAGATTCTCATAAAATAAAAAATTAATTTTATTAAAATAAAATTAAATACTAAAAATATGATTTTTAGTATACCAACCCTAACAATCTCCCACTTATACTCAAAGCCATGTTGCCATACATCTGACTCCTATACTCTCTACATGACTATCAAAAGTCTTAGCAGGTAAGCTCTTTGTAAAAGATCTGCAAGGTTGTCTCCTGATGCAATCTTGGTCGCAGTAACATCACCTCTTTGTACAATTTCTTGTATCAGGAGATACTTACGCTCAATGTGTTTTTCTTTCTTATGAATTATTAGTTCCTTCGAGTTTGCAACCGGTCCGCTATTGTCACAATAAAGTGTAATAGCCGATTGAACTAAAGGCACCACATCTAGATCCAATAGAAAGTTCCAGAGCAAAATGGCCTCCTTGGCTGCTTTAGAAGCTGCTAGGTACTCGATCTCCATAGTGGAATCAGTAATGCAAGATTACTTGATACTCCTCTAACTTATAGCTTTACCTCCTAAGGTAAACATATATTCTGAGGTAGATTTACGAGAATCCTTGTCTGACTAAAAATCTGAGTTTGTGTACCCCAAAGGTACTTGACTGTCTTCCAGGTAAACTAACCCATAAATCTTAATCCTTGTCAGGTAATTAATTATATTCTTTACCGCAGTCCAATGCTCCTACCTAGGTTAGACTGATATCTACTAGCCATTCCAACAGCAAAGTAGATATCGGGTCTAGTGCAAAGCATAGCATACATGAGGCATCCTACTACCGAAGTATAAGGAACTGCCTTCATCTTCATTATCTCATCAAGTGTCTTAGGATAGAGTGATTTCATGCTTCAAAGGGAGAAACCCTTTCTTAGAATCCTGCATGCTAAAACGAGTAAGGATATCATCGATATATACTTTGCTTGTGATAAGTCTAACATCCTTTATTTCTAATCTCGCACGAACTTGATCCTAAGAATGTGACTGGCTTCTCCCAAGTTCTTCATATTGAACTGCCCAGATAACCATACTTTAACCGTAGATAATGCCCCCACATCATTTTCGATGAGCAAGATATCATCTACATAAAGTACTAGAAAGATCACCATGCTTCCGTCACGCTTCTTGTACACAGAGGACACATTCGGACTCAGATCAAAATTATAAGACTTAATGGCTTGATCAAACTGAGCGTTCTAAGACCTTGATACCTGCTTAAATCCATAAATAGATCTCTTAAGCTTACACAACATGTGTTCCTGGCCCTTTGTAATGAATTCATCTGATTGTATCATATAGATACACTCGTCAAGACTTCCGTTAAGGAAAGTTATCTTGACATCCATTTGCCAGATTTCGTAATCGAAATGAGCAGTAATGGATAAGAGAATTTTGATAGACTTAAGCATGGCTACCGGTGAAAAGGTTTTCTTATAATCGATCCCTTTTTTTTTAGTAAACCCTTTAGCAACATGCCTAGCTTTTAAGGTTTTAACCTTCCCTTCTGCTCCTCTCTTCCTCTTGTAGATCCACTTGCATCCAATGGGTTTTATACCTTCGGGTGATTCTACAAGTTTCTAAACCTAATTGTAATACATAGATTCTATCTCTGAATTCATAACCCTTTGCCAAAGATTGGTATCTTTGTCTTGAAGTGCTTCATTACAGTTACAGGATTCGGTATCTAGTTATGCCAGGATCTTATCAAAAGAGTCTTCTAAGAACATATACCGATGAGGTTGATGAACAACCCTCCCACTACGACGAGGCATTACTTGTGTTTGTGTACTAATAGTAACACATTGTGCAGAATCAGAACCCTGTGCATCAGCACCCTATTCCTGATTTGCACCTGTCCCAATAGTCCTCCCACTACGACGAGATAATAGAATATCAGTGACTTGTTCTTCCGTTCTACTGGTATTTCCTCTCAGTTCTGCTAGAATAATGTTATTTTTAGGTCTATGATCCATAATATAATTCTCTTCCAACAATTGGGCATTGGTGCTAACAATAACCTTCTGTTCCTTAGGATTATAAAATAGACCACCCTTTGTTTTTTTGGAATACCTCACAAAGAAATAGACTTCTGTCCTCGGTTCTAACTTACCCGCGTTCCCATTAAGCACAAGTACTGGATACCCCCAAATCTGAATGTGTTTCAGACTAGGCTTATGCCAGATCCATAATTCTATGGGAGCAAAAGGTACTGACTTAGAAGGTACCATGTTCAGAATGTAAGCCGATGTCTCTAAAAAGAGTCCTCAAAACAAATCGGGCAAACCTGAATAACTCATCATTAACCTTATCATCTCCATAAGAGTTGTATTCCTTTTTTCTACTACACCATTCTGCTACGGAGTGCCAGGTGCAGTCAATTGGGATGTAATTCTCTCTGATGACAAGTAGTTCTTAAACTCTCCAAAGAAGTATTCTCCACCACGGTCGAATCGTAGTGATTTGATATTTTTACTTAGATGCTTCTCTGCCTCTGCCTTGAATTCTTTGAATTTCTCAAAGCATTCAGACTTACTGTGCATCAGGTAAATGTATCCATACCCTGAGTAGTCATCAATGAAACTAATGAAGTACTCAAAGCCACCTCTAGCCCGGATTGTTATAGGACCACATATATTAGAATGAACCAGCTCCAACGGTTCTTTAGTTCTATAGCCTTTGGCCGAAAATGGCCTCTTAATCATTTTACCTTCTAAGTAAGATTCAAGACTGAAAGTGCCTCTACTTCCAATGAACTCAAAAGTCCATCTGCTACCAGTCTGTTTATTCTTTTTAGATTAATATGACCCAAGCGTAAGTGCCTAAGAAATATTTGGTTTATTAAAGATGGAAACTTTCTCTTATATGGTAAATTAGATATATTATTTATTTCATTCAGTTGCAGTGTAGGAGAGATTAGAGTAATAATATAAAGATCATCCACCAATGTACTAGAACAGATAACCCGTTTATTATCCTTAATAACTATAGAGTTATTAAAATAAACTAAATATTCGTCTTTAGCCAATCCAGAAAAGAAAACTAAGTTCCTTCTAATGGTATGTACATAAAGATAATCTCTCAATATTAAAACTAGATCTTTACCAAAACTGAGAGTGACATCTCCTACTACAACTGCTGTTATCTTTGTATTATTATCCATATGCAAGTAAATCTCCCATTCACTAAGTTTTCGGGTTTTCTGGAACCACTGCAAAGAATTACAGACATTATTAGTGGCTCATGTATCTACACACCAGATACAGATAGATAACACCATTAAACATGTTTTCACAACCAGTGAACAGAAATTACCCTTGTTATTCTACTTACTGAGAAATACTGGACATAGCATTTTCCCATGCCGTGTTTGGTTACAGTGAAAACAACTGCCTTTCGGCTTTTTCACACCAGTTTGTGGCCTATAGCCCACTAACTACCCTAGAAACTGTGTCTTCCTGTTTCTGAACCTTTTTCTTCTTCATACGTTTCGGCTCCGAGGAAAAACCTTTTTTAGAAACAAACACATTTCCTGGTATTGAAGGAATACCATTAGTAGTTAAACCTACATCTAAGTTACTTTTTCAGTCAACAAAATTTGGTCCCGTAAGTTTGTTTTCTTTGAATATTGAAGCGAGTGGGTTAAAAGCCATTTTAATCTTGAGAATCACATAATTAAAAAAAATCATTAATTATGCTGAGTAAAGCTTTGAATTTATTTTAAATTTGGTTCTCTCTACCATTTTAAAATTAATTTACAGCAGTCTAGTAACCTGAGAATAGCATGCCTCGTTAGGAGAATGTCTACTATTCTTCATAAGACCAGACATGCCAATTCCTTTTAATTTTACTATCTAAACAACTGACCCTGCCAAGTAAAATTAAATAGCTGACATAGCTTCGCTTTAGTATATAATAGTAGTGACTCAGTTGGAGATGATACTATTCTATACAGCTAAGTGTTAACCATCACCTAATTCAAAATCAATCGCTCCGCAATGAACCCATCAGTTGGAAAAGTAATCCACACTAACAATTATCCAGACTTATCCTTAATGCAGGTTTGTACTGGAGATACCGCAATTAATCTGTCCGTTGAAGAGAAAGACCTTACTACCGACACATATGATTTAGTTGCATCGCTTACAAACTGGTGATGGAGACAGCAGGGTTTATCTGTAAATAAATTTTCTCTCCCACTTAGATTTTTAAAATATTTTTTGAGAGTTATAAAAATCCGTTTAATGAAAATAAATTTACTAATTTTGAAAATCACACTATCTGAAAAAATCAAGCATCTTTCTGTGTACACGATTTCAAAGATTCCGGTTTGCCAAACCATCTTTTCGTGTTTAAATGCGTAACAAATAAAATTTAATAAATACACAATTTTTTCTTCAGCTTTTCTGCTTACGTAGTGATTAAAGAAATTTATTTATTTTATTTTTTGTCCCGTATTTTTTGAAAGATAATAATTTATTTCGATTAAATATTTTTTCATTTAATTAATTCAAAGCTCAGAATTAATTTTTCACGTTTTTCTAACATATTCGATTTTATAAAAAAATTATCTGAAACGTGATATTCTGTAAAAAATAAAATATATAAAATATTTTCCATTTAATTAAAATTAACTTAATTTTATTTTTACTACAAAATATTTTAATTAAAACCAAATTTTCAAATTAATTAAATTAACAGGGTAAATAAAACAGATATGTAATCATCCACACAGTTCATATATATATAAACATGATATCCTGAGACTTTTTCGATCTCTTCCCGAACTCCGTTTTCGATGTACTTTATACTATTGTTCTATGAACAAATTTGCTCAAAAACAGCTCGGAAAAATGTCAAAAATTTCCTAGAACAGACCGTCGCCGCTCCTGTGCGTCGTCGCCTGGAACCGCCAACTTCCCGAGCCTTTTTCGACCTCTTTTCGGACTTCATTTTTGACATACTTTATACTGTTGGAAAGCTCTTGAAAAATAGAATCTTTTCGTCGAAAAAATTGCTTAGAAATAGTCTGAAAAACTGTCGAAAAATTGCCTAGAAGCCACTACCGCCGCCGGCCTATTTGCTTCCTATTTGGATTGTGATTTTGGCCAAGTTTTTTTTTTAATTTTTGACAGTATTTTAAGAAATATTTTACTGCTATTTTATATTTAAATAACTACCCAAAAAATAGTCCCAAAATAGTTCAAAAAATCACAAAAATCGCTGCCGAACCGCCACCGGCAAAGCCGCCGGAACCGAGCTGTTTTGGTATTTTTTCTCATTATTTTGACTTATTTTTTATGCTATTTTTTATTCATAAATACTGTAAAAAAAAACTTACTGGAAAAAAACCGTTTAAAACCAATAAAAATTTACCGCGATTCGTGTCCTGTTAAAACCCGAACAACCGCCGATGCTGCCTCCGTTCTTTATATTCTTGGATATATTTAACATGTTCTTAAATAATCTAAACAGATATTCTAAAAATAAAAACTAACTATTACATCGATCCTATGTCTCAAAATCTCACATACGATCTATCACAGTCAACCCCCGTGATTAAAAAAATCACAATTTATACCATTCAATCAAACATGAAAATAAATGACGATCATAAAACCCAAATTAAAACGTCTGTAAAACAAAGTTAGTAACAGTTCTAAAATTATCCAGCCCCGATAATCAAAAATAAAAAACAGAATGGATCTGATATCAATTGTTTGAGGCAAGATTGCCAAGATCTTTATTTTTACAAATGATTATCTAAAAAAAATAATTGGACAGGTAAACGCCAAAACGGGCTCTAAATAAAACTTTTAATAACGAACGATCAAAATAAAACCCGTGCATTCGATATTAATTTAGAAGAATACCTCTTTACTGGTCGAATCTTCAACTATGATTTGAATCAAAGTTGAAGCTCCTGTTAGATCTTCTACTAGATTCCCTTATGTGATTTTCGAACGTTGTGTGGGTTACGAATTATTGAGAACTCGTACTAGCAGAACCTGATCAGCTTTAGTCTTAGAAGACAAGTTATGAAACTGGTTCAGCCTACCAGCATATTTATAGAGCTACAACAGAGACCTGGGGAATAATTATGAGTAAAACTTCCAGTGGAACATAGACACGTATCAACGGTTTCTGTAATTAAGTAAACCTCATAACGATATCTGCAATTATGGAAAACCAGCAGCGATTTTTACAATATTCATAAAATACTGAATTACAGTTCACACCACTAAAGAACTATAATTGCACTCTGACCCATAATCTCAATACCATATAGCACTGAGCTCTTGTTATTAAATACTTACCATTTCTCCCCATGTTAAGATTCTCAATACCTGCCAATTAAATTTAATTACTGACAATATAATTTAATTAACATCTTGATATTCCTTAAGCTTTTTCTCTTAACTTAATTGACCGCTGAATAATCTAATCCACCTGCAGGATTTGGCCAGGTCAAAACTTATAAGCTTTCTTAAGGGATATTGTCAATCCCGATCTTTCGGGATGTGGATTCCGTTAATAATTAATATTTCACCATTTAAATAATACCGCTATCCAGCTCACCAGGAATATAGACCATATAAGATTGCGCCGTCTAATGAATCAAAATAACGAATATTAAATATACGCAAATCAATAATTATTTCAAAATTAAGAGGATAAGCACTATTCATAATAATTTTGGGGTATGAATTAATTTATATAGTCAGTATAAAATTAATTATCTCAAATATCCCATTCAATACACAAAGTGTACTAGCACAGAGAGTCAGAATAATAGATAATGCTATTATCAGTTCCTCGTAACCAAGATA
>JAULJZ010005343.1:0-16861 GCA_032270985.1 Heliamphora pulchella | reverse complement strand
AAGATTTAAACTTTCCTAGACTAATTTATAGTTGACCCACCCATCCGATGAATCAAGAAGTTAAAGATTCACACCGGAAGTAAGGAAGTAAAAAACAAGAAACAGCCTCGAACGCATGTTACCTTTAGTATGCTAGCAAAGGAGGTACGTCTATACACATCGATAATCACTCCGGCCTTCCCACCAAAGTCTTAGAGTCTGGATGTTTTCCATCACTAACAAAGAACGAAGAATCTTCATCACAACAATGAACGTTTAGAACCTGATGAAGAACTAATCACTAAATCATAATGGATCACATGACAAGGTATTTACCACTACCATATCTTTTATCATGTTCATTTTACCCAAGAATGACCAACCGCCCGAGAAAAAAAAACGATCTAGTTATTAGAAGACATTCAAACCCAACGTTCTAGCATGTCAAGAACATACTGTAGAGGCCAAGAGGAATAGAGCAACAGTTGGAAAGACTAGAGAGAAAGTGGAAGCATATGATTACAGACTTCATCATCAAGATTATCAAGATCACCTCAAAGACCGGTAACTCTTTAGTTAGACAATTCAAGGATTTGGGTGCCAAGGAGTTTGTGGAAATAGTGAGTCCCATTGACGCTGAAGATTATTTGAGGGGTGGAGTGCACAGTTTAGACAGACCAAGTTATTCACATGGTAGGTTCGTAAAGTATCAGTTTGTATTCGTTTGGCGTCTAGACTATGTAACTCTTATGGAGTTGGTATTCGGTTTTCATTGTGGTATTGGTGTGAGTCACAAGAAAGTTGCTTTCGAAAATCTTTTGTGATGTGACCCGTTAGAACAAGTTTGTTTAGATTGGTGAATAGATGTTGTTGGTATAGAGGATGAATTGTTTTATGAGAACGTGTAAACTCTATGTATGAGAAGTTGAGGGGTGATATAATTCTATTGTTTCTAGAGGAGTTGCATAGCAACTTAGTGTGAGTACGTGAAAGGAATAAGTGTTTGGATGAAAAGAATGGAAGCGTAAGTAAAACTATATGAATTCATGGGTATGGTTTTGTGATTGGCCTTGAGAGAATCAAGTGTCTTGGAAGAATGTGGGTAAGACAAAGTAATTAAAGAGAAAAAATGGTTCTTGTTCGGTTGTGTGGCAGAGAATGAGTGAAGGGGAATGAGTGATAATGGTAAGAGATTTTGGAATCAGGAATTAATACTATTAAGTTAAAGGGATTGTAGGGTGGATGGTACGTATATGAAGGAAATATATGACGAGGGATTCATATAGGTAAGCATATGTCACGCCCCAAAATCTAGGGTCACATGAAACACCCAGCAAACCACTAGTTTATAAAAAATCGAACTTTTACGGATAAACAGCCATCCAAAATAATACAGTGTTAGAATAAAAGAGTACCCCAGGTTTACTCTCAGGATTACATGCAACCTGCTCATACAGTTACAATATATAGCCTCAAGGCTTACAAAACATGCCTTCAGAAACAGGAGAGATATATCTTATAACAAAAGGAAAAATTATACACTAGTCTTCCAACCACCACGGCACAGCTAGATCAACTCCTCATGATCATCAACACTTGAAAAAAGTTTTAACAAATCCCACTACGTGAGCCGAAGCCTAATAGAAACATACTATGATGCTGTAAAGCAGGATATGCAATCACATAGCATAAAGTAAAAGGTTTTACCACAAAAAACCCCGAACTATCAACGCGAACACACACACCCACACACACGAATCACTATCACACCCAAGTAATTCTACCATCTAGTGGTCTCAAAATCTGGGCACCGATATCGAGCAGGCATATAGACCCAAGTAACGCTTCCATCCACCTGGCGACACAGGCCCAATGGGGTAATGAAACCTTCTATATCCCGACACGATCTGCGCCCTTTCCAAGTTCACTAGCCAGCGGGCAGAGAAACCCATTCTGCGTCGTTTTTCGGTCTTTCACCAAGGAGCAACTCGTGCCAAAGTTAACAAGATCCGCAGATCATACGGTCCTTTTTGATTATCACATCAAAACCAAAAACACACGCATGAGTCCAACCCATCAAGGTTCCTCTCACCAAACCCGCAACACCGTGAGTCTAACCCCAAAGGTTCTTCTCACCAAACCCATACGTCCCTTCACATGTAATATACTAAGAAAAGCATAAAACAAGCTTTCTATCTGTATAAACATGGTTTAAAACATACAATATGCTATGTAGGCATTTTCAACCGATAGAAAAGCACAAAATTGCATGTAGCACCCTTTAAAGATAACATAGTCTAGGAACCTACCTCGGTGAGTCGAAACTCGAAGCCTTGAAATCCAAACCACGTCAGAAAAAGAATCTGATCGGTCGAACACGAAGCTAGCAGCGTGAATAGCAGGGATCCACAAGCTGATCGTCGAAAACTAAGCTTCGTCAACACAAAATTGTAGAGAGAAGGCATAGAGAATGGAAGAAAAAACTTGTTCCCAAACGTCACAGCCCCTGGAATACCTATAGGCTCGTCAAAAACCATGGTCCAGTCGACTGAAGGAGTTCTAAAACTCCTGAACTCGTAAACTGCCACTGTCCAATGGACCAAACTCCCCAATTCAGTCGACCGAACCTCAGGGCAGAACTGTACTGGTTTATGCTTCGATTTTACAGCCCACAAACCATCCCAACAAGCCTAGACAAGGTCCAAGAAAGCGTAAAACACATCTACACATGATGTTCTACAACTCCAAAGCATAAACCATGCATCGATGATATACATAATATGAAAGAAGCATGTCAACATATATATATATAAAGAATAAAACGGTACAGGGTCTCACAACTCCCCCCCTTAAGAAATTTTACCCCTGAAATTCACTACAAGGTCACGAGGTAAACAACTCCGGGTATCCAGCACGAACCCCAGACTCAAACTCTCAAGTCCCTTCCTCAACCCCGTGATGAAGCCGTTG
The DNA here is from genome assembly GCA_032270985.1 of Heliamphora pulchella. Taxonomy (NCBI): domain Eukaryota; kingdom Viridiplantae; phylum Streptophyta; class Magnoliopsida; order Ericales; family Sarraceniaceae; genus Heliamphora; species Heliamphora pulchella. Next base: position 13,912 of record JAULJZ010005343.1, on the reverse strand, counting down.
AACTTTGACCTAAGATATCGTTCTCCCTTGTAACACTTGCTCCTTCATATCTAGGATCTTCACTAGACGCTCCTCTTACGTGATATCCTCATCAACCCATAGCTCGGCCCAATCTAACACATATGAAGGATCAGGCTCATATCTTCGAAGCATAAAAATGTGAAAGACGTTGTGCACAGATGCTAACTGAGGTGGCAAGGCCAGACAGTATGCTTGTGCGCCAATCCTTTCCAGGATCTCAAATGGCCCAATAAAACGTGGTGATAGCTTCCTGCTACGGCCAAACCTCATCAACTCTCTGCGTGGCTAGACCTTCAGAAACACGTGATCTCCCACTACAAACTCCAAAGGTCTCGTCCTCTAATCTGCATAACTCTTTTGGCAGCTCTGAGCTGTCACCAAACGCTGACGAATCACTGCAATCTGCTCTATAGTCTCCCGTACTAAGTCGGGTCCCAAAATAGTGGTCTCACCCACCTCTGTCCAACACACCGGTGATCTACACGGCCTACCATATATAGCCTCATACAATGCCATCCCAATAGTGGACTGGTAACTGTTGTTGTATGCAAACTCTGCCAATGATAGATGACCTCCCAAGAACCCCAAAAATCAAGCACGCAAGCTCTCAACATGTCCTCCAAAATCTGGATGGTCCTTTTAGGCTGACCGTCGGTCTGTGGGTGAAAAGCTGTGTTGAAAGTCAAGCTAGTACCCAAGGCCACCTGAAGACTCTGCCAAAAGCGTGATGTAAAGCGTGGGTTTCGATCAGAAACAATAGTTACTGGTACTCCATGTACTCGAACTATCTCCCGAATGTACAATCTACTCAACCTATCCACTAGATCTCTCACTCGAATAGGGAGCAAGTGCGCAGATTTCGTCAACCTATCAACACAACCCAAACAGCATCAGGTCCCTTCGGTCATCGTGGAAGGCCTGATACGAAATCTATTGTGACATTCTCTCACTTCCACTCTGATATAGGCAATGGTTGTAGCAATCCTGCCGGTCTCTGGTGTTCCACCTTTACCTGCTGACATGTAAGACACCAAGACACAAATTACATCACATTTCTCTTCATTCCCGTCCACCAGAACTGACGGCGCAAATCGTGGTACATCTTCGTGCCTCCTGGATACACTGCAAGACGTGAATGATGAAATTCATATAGCACCTCAGCACGGCACGACTCTGGCACAAATAATTGCCCTGTTAACCTCAAACTCTAATTTGAACCCACCGTCCGTCCTGCTATATCCTTCCCACTAGCAATGCGGTCCCGTATCATCTGAGCTTCCCGATCAGTTCGCTGAGCCTCTAACACACATGCAACTAATGCGGGTTGTGAAGTTACTGAATATAAGGTCGCACCTCTCCCTGTCTCCCGGAGACATAGATCAAACTCCCCAACATCTCCAAGCATACCCCATTCTCGTATAGCCACAATAGCTAACGAACCATGGGATCTCCTACTGAGTGCGTCAGCGACGATATTTGCCTTTCCCGGGTGGTCCTGCAAATCAAAGTCGTAGTCTCCCAACAACTTCATCCATCATCGCTGGCGAAGATTCAAGTCTTTCTGCAAAAATAAGTATTTTAAACTCTTGTGATCAAAGAAAACCTCAAAATGCTAACCATATAGATAATACCGCCATGTCTTCAAGGCGAAGACCACGGCCGCCAACTCCAGATCATGCGTCGGGTAGTTCTTCTCATGTGTCTTCAACTGTTGCCAACCGTAGGCTACAACATTACCTCCCTACATCAATACATAACCCAAACCCTCGTGCGATGCGTCACAATACACTGTATTCCCCAGACCTCGCTCTGGAATAATCAACACTGACGCATTAGTCAATCTCCTCTTCAGCTCCTAGAAAGCTGACTCACAGGACTCGCTCCACACGAATATAACTCCCTTCCGCATCAGATGTGTCATGGGTGCTACCAACCTAGAGAACTCCTTGACGAACCACCGATAGTAACCGCCAAACCCAGAAAACTACGGATCTCAAAGTCATTCTTCTGTCCCTTCCAATCCATCACAGCATCAATCCTTGACGAGTCCACTGATACCCCATCCTTCGACACCACGTGTCCAAGGAATCTCACTTTTAACATCCAGAACTCGCACTTCTCAAACTTTGCATATAAGCGATGTTCTCTCAGAAGCTGCAAGATAACTTGCAGATGCTCCTCATGCATGTCCCTCATAGGTGAATAAATCAGAATGTCATCTACGAATACCACCACAAAACTATCCAGACAAGGGTGGAAGATACAGTTCATCAAACTCATAAATGTCGCAGGGGCGTTCGTCAAACCGAACGGCATGACCAGAAACTTGTAGTGACCATAACGAGTCCAAAAGGCGGTCTTCGCTATGTCCTCATCCCTAATCCTCAGCTGGTGATATCCTGGCCTCAATTCAATCTTCGAAAAGCAATGCGATCCCCTCAGATGATCAAACAGATCATCAATCCTAGGCATAGGGTACTTATTCTTCACTGTTACCGGGTTCAGCTTCTTGTAATCAATGCACAATCTCAAGGATCCATCCTTCTTCTTCGCAAAAAGAGCTGGAGCTCCCCATGGAGACGTACTCAACCGCACAAACCCCTTGTCAAGAAACTCCTGCAACTGCACCTTGAGTTCTCGCAACTCAGCCAGTGGAAAGCGATACGATGGCATATAGATGGGAGCCTCTCCCGGAACAAGATCAATGAAGAACTCCACATCTCGGCTAGGTGGTAACTCAAACAGATCATCAGGAAGGACATATGGATAGTCGCACACCATAGGGGGTAGCTCCCCTCCAATCCCACTGGTTCATCCAACCTGAGAACAGAAAAGATGAAACCAAAGTTTCCTCATACCCGAGCCACACTGGGCATAAACACCAAGCCCTCATCCCGGTCACCCACAAAGTAAAAGCAGTCACCTTCCGGTGTACAGATCTATACCCTCCGCCGCTCACAATCTATAAAGGCACAGTAGGCAGTCAGCCAGTCCATCCTTAGGATGACATCAAACATTGTCATGTTTAGAATGATGAAATCAAACACTAAACAACAACTGACGACTTCTAACTCACATGATCTGTAAACTCTGCTCAACATCACATTCCCACTAACTGGGGTCTCTACACTCAATGCACTACCTAACGAGTCTATCACCATCCCCAATACAGATGCAAAGGCAAAAGATATAAAAGAATGTGATGCTCCTATGTCGATGAGAACACTAGCCCATGATCTATAGACTAGAAGAGTACCTCTGATCATAGATGACGTAGCTGCAGCATCAGATGCAACTAGTGCTTTGGAAGCACTATGATTCGCAAGAACATATGCCTTGGCCTGTGGTGGTCTGGTCTTCTCACTGTAACTCTGAGCCGTCGGCTACCTTGCTGACTGTGCTGAAGCACCTCCCTCTACAAACCTAGACATCTGAGCCGTAGGTTGTTGCGGAGCCTTTTGCCTCTGGGCAGATGAAATAGGTGACGCTCCCATCGCACTTTGAACATTCCCTCCCCAGGGATAGTGTCTACAAATGTGTCCAGACTGACCACACTCATAACACACAAGTGGCTCTCTCTCCTGTGACTGTGACTGCAACTGCGACTGTGTAGGCACTGAACTCTGAATCGGGCCCCTCAATGGGCACTCATATGAACAATGCTCTAATTGTCTGCATCGATAACACGTGACCTCTCTCTGCTCTGGCTTTCCTGTAGAGGCTACTGAAGGTGCAGGCATAGAAGATTGCGGCTGGTATGATCCCATTGAATGGGAACTCGGTCCAGACGACCACTGGTGCTTTTTCCCGTGCCCCTGGAACTGTGTACCGCCATCTTTCTGTTGGCTCTTACTCTCTCTAACTCTGCGGCTTTATTCTAGTGAGTTCTCTACTCGAATGGCAGCTTCCACTAGCGCGATGTACACCTCCAAACCCAGAGCTACAATCCAATCCTTGATAGCAGGTCGAAGGCCCCTCTCAAACCTCCTAGTACGTAACTCCTCTGTACATATCATCTGAGCTACGAACCGCGACAAATTCACGAATCTAGCCTCGTACTGAACCATAGTAAGGTCCCCCTAGACGAGAGAAAGAAACTCCTCTCGGTATGTATCCCTCGAAGATCTCAGGAAATACTTCTCCAAAAAGACTCTCGTGAAAGCGGCCCACGTGTCATCCACTATGGTCTTGGCAAACTTCCACCACTCCCTAGCATCTTTCAGCAGTTGTAACGCTGCCAACTTCACCCGCAAAGCATCCTCCTTGATATCCAGCGTCTCAAAGATGGTTGTGGTCACTTCTAACCACTCGGTAGAAACTTTGGGGTCCAGCTCCCCAGAAAAGGTCAAAGGAGCCAACCGCTGGAGTTCCGTCATATCCACAGAAGCCCTTGGCTCAGGAGCCCTCACTCCAGCCCTGGATACCTCAGCCATCGCTCTCATGGTAGTAAGCATCTCCTGCATGACATCAGCACTGCCCACTTATTCCTGTGGGGCATGAATGTCTCCCTCCTTCGAAACCTGAACATATGCCCGACCTCGACCATGGCCTCGACCACAACCCCGACCCCATCCCCGCGTGGACATAATTCTATATATAAAAGCAAGACAATAAGATAAGCTTTCCTATAGCATGATGTTACTAACATGAAAGCATAACACACATGAACATGCTAACATATAGCCACTTAAGACTCCATAAATACGTCTCACATACCGAGGAGAGCCAACAACACGAATGTGCCAATCTGGATAACCTATTCAGATTCCTGGCTAGAATACACATCGGCCAAACGCGTTTCTAACTTAGCTTCCAAATTTGTTAATCCAAACGCCCAAAGACAAGACTAATTCATCCCGAGACCCAACCACCATACCCACATATACATCAACCATCATGTTTAACAAACTATCAGCATGTTATCAAAACACTTAAACACATGCAAGCAAGCATATATAGTTATCCTCACCAGGTGATGCACCCTCTTCCCACGGCTCTTAGGTATTCGAACCCAGACCTCTGATACCATGTTGTCACGCCCCAAAATCCAGGGTCACGTGAAACACCCAACAAACGACTAGTTTATAAAAGATCAAACTTTTACTGATAAACAACCATCCAAAATAATACAGTGTTGGAATAAAAGAGTACCCCAGGTTCACTCTCAGGATTACATGCAACCTGCTCATACAGTTATAAATAGAGCCTCAAGGCTTACAAAACATGCCTCTTTAGAAATAGGTGAGATATATCTTACAACAAAAGGAAAAACTATACACTAGTCTTCCAACCACCACGGCACAGCTAAATCAACTCCTCGTGATCATCAACACCTAAAAAGATTTTAACAAATCCCACTACATGAGCCGACACCCAATAGAAACATACTATAATGCAGTAAAGCAGGATATGAAATCACATAGCATAAAGTAAATGGTTTAACCATAGAAAATCCCAAACTATCAACTCGAACACACGCACGCACACGCACGAATCACTGTCACACCCAAGTGATTCTACCATCTCATGGTTTCAAAATCTAGGCACCGATATCGAGTGGGCATATAGACCCAAGTAACGCTACCATGCACCTGGCCACACAGGCCCCATGAGTAACGGAACCTTTTATACCCCGACACGATCTACGTCCTTTCCCGGTTCACTAGCCGGCGGGCTAAGAAACGCATTCAAAAGTTTTTTGGTCTTTCACCGAGGAGCAACACATGCCCAAGTTAACAAGGTTCGAAGATCATATAGTCCTTTTTTATTATCACACAAAAACCAAAAACACACGCGTGAGTCCAACTCATCAAGGTTCCTCTCACCAAACCCGCAACACCATGAGTCTAACCCCAAATGTTCCTCTCACCAAACCCATACGTCCCATCACATGTAATATACCAAGAAAAGCATAAAACAAGCTTTCTATCCGTATAAACATGGTTTAAAACATACATTACGCTATGTAGGCATTTTCAACCGATAGAAATGCATAAAATCGCACGTGGCACCCTTTAAAGATAACATAGTCTAGGAACCTACCTCGGTGAGTCGAAACTCGAAGCCTCAAAATTCGAATCACGTAGAAAAAGAATCTAATCGATCAAACACGAAGCTAGCAACGTGAATAGCAGGGATCCACAAGTTGATCGTCAAAAACTAGGCTCAGTCAATACAAAATTGTAGAGAGAATGTAGAGAGAATGGAAGAAAAAGCTTTTTCACAAATGTCACAACCCCTGGAATACATATAGGCTCGTCAAAAACCACGGTCCAGTCGACTGAAGTGGTCCATTCAGTCGATTGAAGAAATTCCAAAACTCCAGAACTCTTAAACCGCCACTGTCCAGTCGATTGAACGCCCCAGTTTAGTTGACCGAACTAGAAAAACTAGGTTCAGTCAACTGAAGCCGACTGGGCCAACCCCTCTAATCGACCGAACCTCAAGGCAAAAGCGTACTGGTTTATACTTCAATTTTACAACCCACAAACCATCCCAACAAACCTAGACAAAGTTCGAGAAAGAGTAAAACACATCTACACATGCTGTTCTACAACTCCAAAGCATAAATCATGCATCGATGATATACATAATATGAAAGAAACACCTCAACATGTATATATATAAAGAATAAAGCGGTACAGGGTCTCACAGCATATACCTGGAGAGCGTTTAATTTGTGTGGTATGTTTAGCCCTAGTGACTCATTAGGTTCAAGTGGCAATATTAATCTTGATTGTCATAAGGCTAGAGTAGTCCAACATATAGTAGTGATGTGATTTTGAGTTAATAGTAGTTAGTCGATTGGGAAGTAGTCTTCGATGTACGTTGGAATATGGCAATGAGCACGTTTTTGGTAGAGTAACAATCTTTCCAAATAGAAGTAAAAATTGTTCGAAATCTGTTCCGGTGGTTGGCTAGTTTAGAGACGTATGATTGCTTGTGGAATTTGTACTCGATGTAAGTTGTGTTTTGGAGCCAACGTGTTCTCAAAGATAGACTGGGGTCATGATACCATAAATTGAAAGTGCGGGAGTCAGATATACCCAAGACTGCCTTTAGGACTCGTTACGAGTATTATAAATTTGTGGTGATGCCTTTTCGATTAACGAATGTACGTGCTGTGTTTATGGACCAGATGGATCGGGTGTTTAGAAGCTTTCGAGACAAATTTGTAATTGTGTTGATAAATGATATTCGGTTATATTCTCAGAGTGAAGAGGAACAAAGGAAATAATTGAAGTTCTTTGAAGATCCTGAGAAAGGACAAGTTGTATGTAAAACTTGGAAAGTGTTAGTTTTAGTTGGACCGGGTGATGTTTTTAGGTCATGTTATATTTAGAGAAGAAATTCAAGTAGACCCAACAGAAGTAGAAGTAACAATCAAGGGGGAGAGGCTAACTGACGTGACAGAAATGAAAACTTTTTGGGCTAGTTGATTATGTGTCATGGTCCTTGAAAGTTTGGTAGTAATTATTTTAAGATGTTAATAGAACAAAACAACCATTACTCTAAGTGCTAAACATATGGGCTCAACCTTATCCACACTCGCAATAAAGAACGACTCAAGTAAATAGAACACAATTTTCCAGAACGAGAAGGCACAATGATAGTAAATCATCCTTAACCTTCCATACGATGAAGTACAGGGCGAAACGTCGGGGATGAAATTTGTTTAAAGGGGAAGTTTGTAACGATCCGGTACAGACCCTTATTGTAACAACCCAGTTGATAATGATCCGTAAAAAGACCCAGCCCAAACCCTAAGTGCTAGTGACGGATAGTCCACGAGACCATAGAACACGAAAGAGGTTCAAAACCCTAATTCGAACCGAAAATCCTAAGTTTGACCCAGAAACCCCAAAAAGGTCCAAAACTCAGGCAACAATACCTTAACACCCGAAAATAATAAATTAAAAATCGAAATCATCATAAATAGGGTAAAATGACCGTTTGGCCCCTAGTATAGAAAAAAGCCTTAAAAATCTAAATTTTGACATATGGATACCCTAAATCAAGGATTCAAGTACAATTAAGTGGTAAAAGATAAAATAACATAAACAATTCCAACAATACCCCTTAGTGGCCGACCACCTTGGGAAGTGTGCCAAAAAGTGACTTTTTTCTTTCTTTTTAGCTTAAAATGATGAGAAATGTAATAAATTAAGCATTATGATGATCTAATACTTGTTGAACAAGTAATATACATAATAATATAGTGTTATAGGTCAACAAAAGTAAGCAAATCATTATTGAAGTTCATACACAATAAAATAAGTCAAAAAGTCATATATTGCCAAAACATCTTAATTTGACTTAAAAGACTACATCTATTTAATCAATTGCTATAAAAAATATGATAATACATGAAAATACTATATTTTTCATAAACATATTAAAATAATAAGTCTCAGTAGAAAAAATACCAAAAAATTATATCAAATTAGCATTTAATAAAATTTCTTGCACAATAGGGGCACGAAAACCAAGAAAAATCCTTTGATTGATAGGGGATCAGATTTTTGTCCTCCAAAACTGACCCTAGCTGTGTTTAGCTTCCCAAAAATCTGATTTTGTCCCCTAACAACTTGAACTACATTAATAAGCCCATGTGATGTGTGAGGAAGAAAGGAAACAAAAAAGTACCTTTAATTAATTATCTTGTTCCCTAACACTTTCCATATAAGCTAAGCCCAAACACCTTCTTCCCCTTGAATATTTTGGTGGAGAGAGAGGGAGGAAGACCAGATTTTAATGGTTCTTGAGGGTCCATGGGAGTTTGAGAGAAGAAAGAAGAAGAAGAAGAAGGAGGAGGGATTCAATAAAGGGGTCTTTGGAGACCATGATTTTAAAGCTAAGTCCATATCAATCATCTACCCTTCTTTGGCCTCTCAAAACAAGTAAGTAAAGCATCTAAATCTTGTATCTAATGTCCCTCAAAATATTCCTCAACCCATCCCTTTAAACACTCTAAAGATCAAGAACCGAAATCAAAGCTGAAAAGGCGTCGTAGTTGGAATTTAGGGACTGCTATGCTTGTGAATGATCTGAAATGTTGTTGTGTATTGTTATCTTTATGTTTGATGACATCTAAGTGTGCTGGAGCCTTGATATTAAAGTTTGAAACACAAGCATGCAAGGAAATGGAACAAAAACTTGACATGACATAAGTAGAGGACTTGAACCCTAAGAGGCTTAATTTTTGAGAACTTTGATATTTCTGTCCTGAGATTTGAAATGCCATAACTGAATATAGAAAATTGATCTAAGTATGATTTTTATGTCCAGAGTTATATTTTTGTGTTATATTTCATCCAAAGTTAGTTTCAACTCATTGTCATAATTAGAACTCAAGATAGTACAATTTTATCAAAGTGTGTCATTTTCCAACCAGTCAACAGTACCGACTTGTAAACCCTAGTTTAAAGTGAGATTCGAACCATGGTCAAAACATGAAAATTGTAGAACACATGTATATATATCTACTCACGAAAAATTAAAACAAAATATTGAGTTTTGAAAGGTTAAAAATCCTTTGAAACTCTCTATTGAATTTTAGCCCTCGAGGAACATTCTGTCACATATTTTTATGTAGCCCAAAACACCTATTTTTAGTGACCTATTCCACAAGTGGTCTACACAAACATTGTATCTAACATATTGAACTACTTGTTTCCCAAAAATCAGACCTTAAAGGCTTGGGATGAAACCCCAAAACCGTTGCAAACCCTCTGTCCAAAACCGGCTCTGCTGAGGTTTGGCGGCTGACAGAATCCACTTTTTAAAATGGCCAGAAAGTCTAACTTGTTTCAAATAACTATCATTAGCTCTAAACATGAAACTTGTAGGGGACATGATAAACTAGGACACACTAAAAAATGGGCTTATTTGGATTTCATTTGATACCTCAAAACAGAGAGTAACAAAAACATAATTTTGGATAAAATCTGGAGAAAGTGCTGAACCATTTTTGCTTAGGATAAAATGTTCACCCATTTGCCTTAGGATTTGGCTTTAGTGTTAAACATTAGATTTGTAGGAAATATTTTTATATAAATTGTATATAAAAATCATAGCTTAATTCCAAGTCTAGATACCCCAAAACTTTGTCGTCCCTTTTAATTTAATACTTGATTTTGGCCTTAAAATTTGTTAAGTGTAGGTTGAGTACCCTTTGCTATGAGACCCGCGTTTTATATGATGATTTATTTGAATTAATTGATTAATGTTTTTGAGTGAATATATGATGATTTAGAATTCATGCTATCATGTTTGAATCATATCTTGAGAATTATTGCATGTGCTTCATGTGTTTGTACTTTATTGTCTGCGTGTTATATCGTGAATCTTGCCATGCTAGTTGATGCCATGCTATAAATGGTTGTATTTGAGATCCATACCATATATTATTGACATTGTCTCTTGCATCCTGGCATATTGGAGTCAATCTGTGTAAACCATTGTTGGGATGGGCTGTGTTGAGATTGTTCTTATTGGTTCTAAATCTAGGGCGTCCCTGGTTGCCATTTTTTAAAAATATTTTGGGATGTATTCCCCTTGTACACCCTAGGTTCATCCTCGGTGTTACGAAATTGGTTTATACACCCTGGGTGTGTCCCCGGTGTTTGAAATGGTTTACGGATATCGTTGGGCACCATGGGTTCATCGCTAGTATTCTGATTTCGTTTGCTTAGACTTTTGGGTTGACACCAGTGCGTCACGAGCCTTAAGGTGGGACGAACTACTTGATAAATGTCTGATATGACTGATTGATGGTTTATTGAATTTGGGTGGCCCGGATAAGGGTGGCTGATAATTGGGTGGCCCGGATAAGGATAGATGATTATATTTGTTGGCCTGGAGTACGGCGCGGACCTCACGTCGTTGACATTGAGTAAAACAGCTAAGGTATGAAGCCAAGGTGCACGTTTACTATTAGCAACGAGGCGCAATGATGGCTGTGGTGATCAATTACCCGTGAAAGTCTACTCTGGTGATTCTCGGTGTAGAATCTCTGTTATAATCTGGGTGGATTTTGGGTTGGGCATCTGCATTTCATACACGCATGTTTATTAAATTGTGCCGTGAGATTAGTTAGAAGGTTAGAGTGTGTTGCTTCTAGGCCTTGGCTCATGGAATTCGTGCCATAGATGAGGAAGAGTTCTTGGAGGAAGTCATCTCTGAGGGAGAAGAAGAGTTGGAAGAACAAGGTGAGTTCCAAGAGCACGTAGATCCCGCTGATGCATTCTGAGGAGTTGAGACCTCTAGTTTTGTGCTTATATTTAGTTCTCTCGCGCTTAGAGTAATTTTTAAAATTTCTTGGTGAAACTGTAATAAATATGTGCTTTTGAACGGTTTAGAACTCTTTTATGATGTAATAACTAACGTATGTAAATATGAATGAATGGCTAGAATATCCATTTATTTATATTTATGTATATCCCGACGTGTCCGGAGAACAGGGTGTCACAAGCCTTGTACAAAATGTCCAAAGGCATTCAGCCATGCCGTCTATATAACCATGGAGATCAACCAACATTTTCAAAATGTTTCCACCATCCCAACCGAATCATTTTAAAACTCATATTTTTAAAAACCACGGACACACACGCCCACTAACTTTGTAATAAACCATAAAAATGCATAATATGCTTTTTATCCAACCAAATAAGGTTTAAATACAAAGTTCAACATTTATAACATTTTAAAATGGTAAAAGCACGTATAAATCACACGTAGCACCCTTTTAAAGTAAGATAGTCTAGAATTCTATCTTAGAGAGTTAAAAATTTGACGCTTTAAACACCGGCAAGAAACTAAAGTCGCCAAAACAAGATTATATTCGGATGAACGTGAAGCCCACAACGAGGATATCAACGATCAACTATCTCAACACCAAAAATCGAACTCGAAGCAAGACAAAAGCTAGAGCGACGGCTAAGGTTTTGATTTTTCTTACAAGAGAGAGAGAGAGAGAGAGAGAGAAACTTAAAAAGAGAAGCCTCAATGCGAGAACCAAGGTCATGAGTTGGCATTTAAACACCACACGCAGATAGACTGCTCGAGTGGTCTAAGGACCGATCGAGCGGTCCTGCCCAGAAAGCAAATCCATGTTCTGCCGCAATGCCTGACAGGACTGGGATTAAAACACACATGCACTCTAAGCTAACACATGTATAAAGCATGTAGAAAACATGTTTTTCTATAACGATAAAAATGATAACCAACATGTCACATATATACATTACAAAAATTAAAAGAAATTGGGTCTCATACGAACAATCAAAAATATAAACCCGGTATGACTCCCAAAGTTAAAACAGAATCATACCTGTGAAATCTGTCTGATTTGATTTCATTTTCTGCAATAAACTTTAGTTTATAAACCGTCGCGGTTTTTGACTAGCAGTTTAATCTCCAATCAAGTCTTGTAGTTGTATGCCTGAATGCCAAGATCACGATTCGTTGTGTTTTTCAAACCCTAATTGACTAGTCCTAGGTTTTCAAAACGTGAAAACCCTAGTCATGAAGACAGATTAACTAAATATGGTGGCTAGGGTTTATAACTGTACTTTTATAGGTTACAGCAAGGACCAGTGGAGTAAATAAGGCGTGAATTCCTAATGTAATTATGAAATCCTACCTCAACCCAATAATAATTTCATAAAAATATAAATAATAATTCATTCCACTAAAAAATTATAATTGTATTCCTGGCATTCTCAAAAATAAAATATTCGAGCTCAGGTTGTTAAATTCTTATTAATTCTCTTCTACGTTAAGATTACAGTTACCTGCCGATTAAATTAAAATACTATCATTTTTATTTTATTAACTTCTTCAAAATATCCTTAAGACCTTCTGTTTAACTTATTTGACATGCCAGATTATAAAATCTACCTGTAGAGTTTAGCACGGTCAAAATTTATAACTTTTCTCAATGGGGTATCATCAATCCCGATCACGAGATGTGAATTCCGTTAATAATTAATATCCATCATATAATTAAGACCATTATTCAACTTACCAAAATTATTAACCCGTACAAGATCAGACCTTTTAATGAGCCAAAATAGTGAATATTAAATATACATGTATAATAATTATTTTGGGATTAAGAGTATAAGCACTGATAATAACCTTAGAGTGTAAATTAATTTATATGATCTGTATAAAATTAATTATTCAAACGTGGTCCTGTTCAATACATACAATGTGTGCTAGCACAATGAATCGGAACAATTGTCAAAATAATTTTCATTTTCCGTAATCAAGACAGATCTACTAAAACATTGTGTTTCAGCCGTTCTGATGGTGTGTCCAATTTTATCTAAGACTTGAACTAAAAACTAATATTCTGCAAGAATCGATAATTTGGTCTTCTATGTGTAAGTCAAATTCTACACACTAGATTAAATACAATGTAAAATAAAAGAAATTTATACATAACATTAAATAAATAATAAAAAGCATACATATACTCATAAAGATTCTCATAAAATGAACAAAAAAACTAATTTTATTAATAAATAAAATTAAATACCAAAAACCAAAACATGCTTTTTATTATACAACCCTGACAAGATGAATCAATCAAATCTTGACCAATTACTTGCAAGTCCTCAAAATTCCCATGAAGCATAACTCTGGCCATCTCCTAGATTACACGATTCTTTCACTCAACTACACCATTCTGTTGCGGTGTCAGTGGTGCTAAGAATTTATGTTGTATTCCATATTCATCACAAAACATAAAAAATTTAGAATTGTCAAATTCTCTTTCATGGTCAGATTTGATTCTTATGATAGGATGATTTTTTCTTTCCTACTCGTTATTCAATCTCAAATATAAGGATTTAAACACTGAAAATGTGTTAGACTTTTCCTTGAG
>JAULJZ010005332.1:0-16862 GCA_032270985.1 Heliamphora pulchella | reverse complement strand
AAGAGGAGGTTGCCCCTGAATTAACATGTAAAAGCAAAAGAGAAGGGCTACATTTTTGTTCTTTCTGCTGGGAGGTAATTTCTAGAGTTTAGTCTTTTAGCAGAGAGAAGAAAAGGGTCTCTAGAATAAGAGGGTAATTTTGTCAATTAAATTTATAGTATGATGGTACAAGAAAAATACTTTCTAAACCCTAACGTTCACTTAGCGTTAGGGGTTAATTGTTATGCGCATATAATATAAATTTTAAGGAGCGATATGTAATTACTCATACCTCGAGAATTCAAAAGTATTTGATCAATACCTCAAGGGACGTATTTGTAATCTACCCTAAATTAAAACCAAAATTTGAACAACAAACAAATTAGCCTGTATCTACTTCAAGCATCTGAAAAGCAGAGGTTTGTACAAAATGAAAAAGGTAAACAGCTGTCTTGAAGAAATCAACAAACCAGGAAGAAGTTAACCAAAAGTAGCAAACTCGACTAAGGCAAAACGATGAATTTAACGAAGTTATATTCATTCATAGATATGAGTACAAACCCATCACACGATGAACGCGAATTAATTGTAAAGCTTCACCGATAATTTGAGAAGCAATTGTATCATCAAAAAATTGAACTAAGAAATGATTCAGGGCAATCAAAGCAATCAAAACATTAACGAACCCCATACATCGACCAAATCATTAATCAAAGTCAAAAAAAAATGACATAGCAGAAGAAGAGCGATCAAATCTCGCTAAAATGAATGAAAGATCTGTCGAGAGTGAATGAATTTACCAGATAAATTCAGGAAATCATATTCCTTCACTTCAAATCCGAAGACTGAGAAAGAGCGAGAGAGCGAACAAGGGAGCGAGGGACAGAGAAGAGAGAGAATTGATTCTTCAACGAGCCGAGAGAGAGAGAGAGAGATTCAAAGAATTTGCGAAAGTTCACATAATTTCATGATCCGTTTTAGTTGTTATGAACGATAATAACTGTATACACAAACATTTTCAATTCAAATAACTTTATTCGAATGCATTATCGTCGGATGGAAGAAAATATTCGTTTGAATTATCTACCTGTGTACAGAGTGTCCAATTGAGTCGAAAAATTCACTAATCAATCTAATTGACTTTTATGAGTTGAGTTGATCCAATTATGTCAACTAATGGGTTGAGTCTTGGATTTTAAAAATATTAAATTAATATAATTAATTCGGTTTTTGGGTTAAGAATTTTTTAAATCGATTCAACTTGAGACTTGAAAGATAATATATAAATTGCATAAAATTATTATTATATTATTTGTGCCCTAATTATAGTTAAAAATGTATAAATTAAAAATAAAATAAGTAAAATTTAAGCCGCTCATCTTGAAATTTTATATAAAAAATTAAACTGCTCATAAAATAAGACATATATTATTACTTTAGAATATTTTATTAAGAAAAATATTTAATTTAATTGAACGGCGGTTCCAACCCAAACCAACCCGAATTTATTTAGGTTGGATTGGGTTGGGCTAGTACTAAAGTATGGATGATTCGGTTCTGAGTTCAATATCTTAGAACTGATCTTGATTTGGTTGGTTCTGGGTTAAGTCTCAAATAAACCCATACCCTCCCGTACATGTGTACCATCGTCGAATATTCATTACTCAGCTTGCAAACCCTTTTATTTTTATTAATTAAATAATAATTTTTAAATTTTATTTTTATTTTACATAAAAACATATTTAGCAAACACGTTTACTTTAAATACGTTTATTACCCAACCTAGCTTAATAAAATAATTAAACGATTGTGGCATTTTTGTTGGTGTGGTTAAAGTAAAGGGAATTCATTTTTTACTTTTTTAAAAAATATCAAAAAATAAACTTTTAAGTTAAAAATCTAAAAATTCTTTATATTTTAAAAATAGAGTCGCCACTTAGTTTTGAAAAAATTCATGAAAAATAAAAATGACCTACTGGTAGTGTTGTCACCTATGAAAATGAATTCGTTGGCTAAGTTACGAAACGAGAAAGGTAGCTACGAAACGGGAAAGGTGTTAGGCACCTCATTTCGCTCAGTCGTTAGGTTGGTCCTCTACTAATTATCACTGGTTCTTTTTCTTCAATATCTCAAATGCATGCAGATACAGAATTTGAAAATTTGAAAGAAAATATTTAAAATCAAATAATAAAAATACATACATTATGTAATATTAACTTGGTAAAGAGACAATAATTAACATGCTAAGAAAGCAAATACGCTGTGAGACCCGATTCCTTTTTAATTTTGTAATATGTATGCGACATGTTGTATATTGTAGTTAGGAGTATAATTTTGACCTAAAACCCATGGGTGGCCCGAGGCCCAATGCTATGCGGGCCGAGCCTAGCCTGGCAAAAGCCCAAGCTCACCCGAGCCCGAATATAGGATTTTCGAGCCTAAGTTTACCTTCCTCGAAACCCGTGGACCGGGCCGGCCCGAGGCCTTGTGCTTTTAATCCGCTTTTTGGCCCATCTTTTAGTAAATTATTAAACTTATAATAAATTAATAATATAAAGTTATAAACTGTAAACTTGTAAAGTAATAATAATAAACTTATAAACTATAAATTTTAAAATTAATAAACAAATAAAGTATAAATTTATATAATAAACAAATATGTTGATAACTTAATAACTAATAATAAACTATAAACTATAAAAACTAATAAACTTAAATAAATTAATAAATTAATAAAATATTATAAACTTATGAACTTGTAAACTAATATAAACTATGAAGTATGAGCTAATAAACTTATAAACTAATAAAATATAGCATCTTAATAATAAGTAAATAATAAACTAATAAGTAATAACTAATAACTAATAATAAACTATAAATTTATAACTTATAAACTAATGTTAATGCATTAACTACTACTAATAAAATAGTAAACTAATATTATATTATAAATTTATAAACTAGTAAACTATGAAAGTAATAAAATTATAAACATATATAACAAGTTAAACAAAAAAAAGCAAAAAAAAAGAAGAAAAAAAGCAAAAAAAATTAAAAGCCGATTTGGCCTGCCTCAAGCCCAGGCCCGAAGCTTAAGCCTAGTACCCCTAAGGCCATGACCGACTCATGAACAAAAAAGCTCAGCCCGACCTAGCCCAGCCCAAAGATTTGGTACGACCCACCAGAACCGGGTCAGGCTTGGCCCGCCCGAGCCACGACCGGGCCGGGCTAAAATTACACTCCTAATTGCAGTTTGTTGCTATAGAAAGGCTTATTTCTATATGTTTTATGCATGTACTAGCTTAAATATGCATGTTGGTTTCAGTTCCGGTCCTGTTGGGCGTTGTAGGTGAAAGTTGAAAACTTTCTAGACAGGATTGCTCGATCAGTCTGTCTGTGTGGATTGTATAGGTGTCAGCTAGTGGCCTTGGTTCTAGCACCGAAACTTCTCCTACATGCTTCTCATTTTCTCTCTTAAAAAAAAACCAAAACCTTAGCTTTCTCTCTAGCTTTTGGCTTGCTTCGGGCCCCATTTTTGGCATTGCGTTAGTGGATCGTTGATATCCTCGCCATGGGCTTTGTGTTCATCCAAACAAAATCTTATTTTGGCAACTTTGATTTTTTTTCGATATTTAAAGTTTTGAGTTTTTTATTTTCTACGATAGGATTCTAGACTATCTTGTTTTAAAAGGGTATTACATGCGATTATACATATTTTAACCGTTTTAAAATGCTATAAATGTTAAACTTTATGTTTAAACCTTGTTTGGTTGGATAAAAAGCATGTTATGCATTTTTATGGTTTATTACAAAGTTGATGGACGCTTGTGTCTTGGTTTTTAAAAGGATGAGTTTTGAAAATTGAAAGGACTTACGTATATTTTGCGAAAACATGGTTTTCATGTTTAGAGCTAACCCTTTGGGGTGAGCGTTCGTTTAAATGATTCGGTTGAGATAGTGAAAACATTTTTGAAAATGTTGGTTAATCTTTATGGTTATATGGATTACGTGGCTGTGTGCGTATAAGTGTTTTAATAAACGTGATGTGTGTGTGCAAACTTTTGATAGATATTTTGTGTGCCTTTCTAGATGTACCATAACCATGTGTTTACTTAGACCTCAATTGCTCCTCGGTGAAAATTCGAAAACTTGCACAAGATAAGTGTTTTGCACCTTCGGGTTAATCCCCGTAAATGAAGTGATTGCTCCATTATGAGGCATTTGTTGTTGTAGCTACGTATAAAACTTGCCATTACCTAGTGAGTCATTGGATGCCCCATAACTAGGTTAATGAGCGAGAATCTATGGTTGTTACCTTTGTTCCTGGTGCGACAGAGTCAGTACATAGGAATTATTATATAATTGCAAATTGGGGCAGATGGTTATCCTACAGTAAAAAACCGTAAAGAATTGCACATTGGGGCAGGTAGTTATCCTGTGGTGAAAGACCGTAAAGAATTGCATTATTGGGTTAGTACTTTCGTGCGGTAAAAGGCCGTAAAAGAGTACAAGGTACATAGGAATCATTATTGATTGTGAAAACCTGGTTGGAACAAAACATGTTGTTTATATTTATTAAATTGTTGGACGTTATTAGATTACATGAAAATTTTTGATTTTAAGGATAGAAAATCGTTTTGAGACTAATGTAGTCGAGTTATTTATATAATCCATGATTGCATGTTATACTTTTAATTCATGCTAATTTGCTACTATTGGGCTTCAACTCACGTTGTGGTATTTAAAACATTTCAGGTGAAAAAGATCATGTAGCGTGATCTTGAGGAGCCCCGGAGGTGGTGGAATTTAAACTCTTAGTTTTGTCATGTAATAGTTCATATCGGCTTTGGATATATCAAATTATGTAACTGTGTAATATGTTTTGGATTTGAAAACATATGTTATGTAAGTCGTAAGGCCATTATATCAATACATGTATGTTGTATGAAGTTGAGAGGAACCATTGGTTGGTTGTTTTTATTTCATAGTTATGTGAAATTGTTTTTTTTTTCTTTATTTGGTTGGTTCAATAGTTTTTTGGTTGGTTTGGTTTCAGCATTTTACCAAACGGTTTTCGGTTGATTTTATATTTAATATCAACTCTTGTGCCTCGAGTAAGGTTTTGAACCTTGTTTTAGTATGATTTAGTTTGCTTGGTGATGCCTTTGAGGTTTTCAAAAAGGCTGAAAAGGGGTTTAGTGTTGATTTTAAAAGAAGTGTTTTGAAAAGTGGTCCAGAGCCAGACCGCTCGATGGACCGCTCGGACGGTCTATCGAGCGGTCGAGGTAAACACACTATTTGTGTTTGGCGGTGGCAGAACAGTGGGCATGCACGGACCGCTCGAGTGGTCTTTTGGCTGATCGAGTGGTTTGGGTAGATTTTGAAAACATTGGTTGATTATTTTAAAACTTGGCACTTGGGGACCATGACTATACTCTTTTGGGTTTTCCTTTTTCTTAAAATAAACTCTTGAAAGTGTTTTTTTAAAAAAGTTTTAAGTTCACCTTCGTTTATGTTCTTAGACTCGTTTGGGCTTGGGTGGTTTTGGCAGCTTTTGGTATCTTTAAATGGGTTTTCTTGGGTGGTTCACGTGGCTTGGGTTTTAGGGCGTGACAACTTGATATCAGAGCTCTGGGTTCGAAAATCTAAGAGCCATGGAAAGAGATTGCATCACCTTGTGAGGATAGTTGCGTGTGCTTGATATGCATGTGTATAAATATTTTGATAACATGAGAATGATAATCTGTTATTGCATGAGAATTTTGTGTATTACGTGAGCATGGAGGTTGGACCTTAGGATTGATTTGTCTTGCCTTCGTGCGTTTGGATTAACAAACTTGGAAGCCAAGTTAGAAAAGTGTTTAGCCAATGTATTTTGTAGTAAGGAATCTAAGTAGGTTACTCAAATTGACTCGTCACTCTTGTTGGTGCTCCTCGGTACATGAAATTTGTTTACATGATCTTGAATGGCTAAGTGTTAGCATGATTATGTGACATGTGTTGATAATAATATGATGTATCGAACCATATGTTGTTCTGCTTTATATCCCTTTTGTATATAAGATTTGTTTCCATATAGAGGATGAGGTCATGGTCGGAGTCTAAGTATGGGTTGTGGAAGTGCGACTTGGTTGTCGTCGATTGCTGCGTGGTAAAGTTATGAGTTGAGTGTTGATCGCTTTTGTGTGTGGTGGAACTTGCTCGTTAGTTATGGTAACTACATGAGTTGGTGTTGGCTTTAGTTAGTTACCCGTTGTATTTTCGTATTATCATGATTTTCATTCCGATGCTGTTAAAGCATGGATAATTGGTTGGTCGTGGTCGAGGACTTTTCTTGGGGAGTGATACTACCGGGAGGTGAGTTGTATTACTAGTAACCTTATGAATAGGTGCGATAGGGTGGTTGAGACCACTCAAATACCATTATGATTGGGTTATGGGATGGTGATAATTTCTCTCGGTTAAGATTTTGTGTGTGGTTTTAGGCGTGTTGAGGATTCTGTACGTCATGAGTCATGCTATGTCATAAATCGTGTACTCAGGGATGGAGTACGGACAAGAACATAGTGGATGGGCGCGTAGTAATCTTTGGCCTAACGTGTTTTGAGATTGAGGGACATAAAATGGTTTCGGGGACAGCCCTGGCCCGTGAGATGCTGTTGGTCGTCATAGTGATACATAATAGCTTTGGAAGCCATGTTCCTTATTGAGATTCGAGAGTTGAGTTATGGGTGCTTAAGCTCAGGGATGTGCTCGGTCGTTTAAATATGAAGTCGCAGATGTGTTGGAATGTGTATTGGTTTTGGTTACAATTCTAGTGTGCGGCGAGTATTAGTCCTTTGGGAACTATACGAGAGTATAGGCACGACGTTTTGATCGTATCTTCTAGTTAGGAGATCATGTTTGGGAACTATGTTGGGTGAGTACAGGTGTGTGCCTGGCCGAAATTGAGATGTGAGTAGTATCAGATGTTGTATGAGACGACGTGGTCGCTTTGGTGTCTCTCTCGCAAGTGCTAAGTGCACGAGATTTGGAAAACCCGTGAAGGGGGTTGATGGTGTGGTCTGCTCAATGCTTAGATGATCTATCATGGGTGTGATGTTTCTTGAAGGGATAGATGTTGTTCGTGTTTGAATATGGGGATAGAGGTGGTTATGTTGTTTTGCCCTTGGGAGTGTTTGGAGTTGTGCCTCTATGAATAACCGGCAACGAACTTATAATCCTACGAGATGCATTGTATGGGGTGTAAAAAAGTTAATGGTATTCGAGATGTATGAACGGGGTCTAAATTTGACAACAAACTTTGACGAGTGGTATGACTATCGTGATTAGGGTCGACAACATTTGTATAGTGGTAGTCGATGTTAACTCAAGGACAGATGGATGGTGTTCTCCGAAATCGAGTATTTGATGAGTACTGAGAATATGATGGTGTTGGGTGATAGATTCTGGTTGACCCTTTTTTTTCTCTAGGTGAAGAGAGAGCTACCTTGTGGACGGTTATCATGTGTAAGCTGTTTCATCCTTGTTGGATGTAAATGTCAGGACCTTTCATTGATTCTTGATTTGGTTGTTTTCTGAGAATGTGAAAATCTCCGTAGATCTTGTATCCTTGTTGTGGTCCATTAGGTTGTGCATCGGGAACTTGTGCCACCATGATCGGGTGATTGTTGGACTAATTTCTCGTAGTTCCTTGATGGAGATTTGTTTGCTCTACCTTGTGAGTATGAGGGTTTGGGTTGTGTTCCCTGAGATACCGGGTTGGTAGGCTTAGAATGCTTATCCTCTTTTTAGCAGAGGAGTTAGTGTTGAGATGTAGAACCTACATCTGCAGAGATTGGTCTAAGATTGTTTGACAGATATATAATGTATGTTCTGCTTTGTATAGCAATGTTGACTTCCTTGGCTCTTGTCAAAGTGAGATCCTTGCTGAAGTCTTTGTGACCAGGTTATTTAAGTGGTGAGTTTCTGATAGACCTTTGTGAGTCTCGATTTTCATTCTGCTTAGCATTTCGAACTACTCAGATTTCTCAGAGTTGGTGGTCGGTTGCCCATTCGTGGTATGGATACAAGTTATAAATAGCAGAGTTGAAGTTATTAAGAGAACGTGGTAAAGGTATGAATCACAAAAAGTTTGATGTTTGAAAGGCCTTCGTCGGTGCGGCCTTTTTAGGCCAACATATTGTCTGGTTTGGAACGGAAAGGCCACTATGAGTTGTGTGTAAGGGAAAATTGTTAAGTGTGAGGGGCGAGTCTTGGTTGGTTACTTGGTAGGAAACGTATGAATGGGTTGAATGGTGTTAGTGAAAGATCAGAGAATCATATATTGTTGTTAACTAGTGGAGAATTGTTATACGTATGGTACGAATGTAAATGAAAGAGGTGAGTGTATGAATAGGTATTGACGAATGGTATGGTTGATAACTATTTGGAATTCCATTACCGACCCATTGTGAAATGTTGCTGCTTCGAGGGACCAATGTACGTGTTAAAAGTTTGGGTTGATGCCAGATGGAAGCAATTACGATTGATTAGAGGTTAAACAGTCAATTGAGAGTTAGAGGTTTGATGGTGAAACATGGGGTTACATATGCATGTTATGTTGTAACGGGCAATGTGATTGGATTTATATAGGTAAGCGTGTACCTAGGGAATATTTGGTCAGTGTGGCGTATCTAGCCTAAGTAGCTCTTTGAGTTCATGTGACCGTATTGATCTTAATGATTGTGATGCCGGAGTGGTAATCTCGAATGTGTGGAGTCTTGACCTTGACGATAATATGACACCTAGTATTTTTGCGTGGTGAAGGTTTTGGTTCGCGAGTGAGGAGCTGATTGAGGATTGGTAGAGGGTGAAGGTCTAGATGGAATGTTGGTAACTCATGAAAAGAAAATGTGTTCTTTGGAGTTTTTGGTGAATTGAGTAAGTTCCTTTCTCTAGAACCAAAGGTTTGCTGTTTTTGCTCGGGAAGGAATAGCTCGTCAGCTTCAGTGATAGCATTTCTGACATAAGTAGAATGATGATGTGGCTTCGAGCTTTGTGGTCATCAGTTAATCGTGAAGGCTTGAACATGCTTTTGGGTATGATACGTATGAATCCTTGTGAGCAACGTCAGAGTTTGACGACGTATGTTTGGGCTTACGATAATAGTCCTTGGCATGCGTTTTGATATGTTGATGAGCTCGTTGCGGCAGTTCAGAAGTGGAGAGTGTTTGAGATCGGTTCTGATTGTGGGTTCGCTTCGTGCTGTGTGTTTGATCGCTTGAATTGGTTGCATCCAGTGGGAGTTATACTTCGATGCTTTAGTTGTGTGAGTTAGATCCCTGTTTGACGATATTTGGATAATTGTAGCGTTAATGAGGCTTTGTTCGCGGAAGCAATCAGTATGGATGTTTATCCTTCGAGAACATATTTGTGTCGTGGGACGTCATTCTTGGGGGATGAGCTGCATTAGTATCTTTACCATTGTATAGCGTTGCAGAGTTTTATATCGGAGATTGTTGGTAGTTAACGATGAGGCAGCTGGCTCGAGTTCCAGTGCAAAACTTTAGGGGCAAAATTCTTTAAGGGGGAAAAGATGTGAGACTCGATTCTTTTTTAATTTTGTAATATATATGCGACCTATTGTATATTGCAGTTGGTTGCTATAGAAAGGCTTGTTTCTATATATTTTATGCATGTACTAGCTTAGATATAAATGTTGATTTTAATCCCGATCCTATTGGGCATTGTAGCTGAAAGTTGAAAACTTTCTGGGCAGAATTGCTCGATTGGTCTTCAGACCGCTCGAGTGGTATGTTTGCATAGGGTTATATAGGTGGTAGCTAGTGGCCTTGGTTCTCGCACCGAAACTTCTACTACAAGCTTATCATTTTCTCTCTTGAAAGAAAAATCAAAATCTTAGCCTTCTCTATAGCTTTTGGCTTGCTTCGGGTTTGATTTTTGGCGTTGCGATAGTAGATCATTGATATCCTTGTCGTGGGCTTTGCGTTTATTTGAACGAAATCTCGTTTTGGCGACTTTGATTTTTTATCGGTGTTTAAAGTTTCGAATTTTTAACTCTTTAAGGTAGGATTCTAGATTATCTTACTTTAAAAGGGTGTTACATGTGATTATACGCATTTTTACCATTTTAAAATGCTATAGATGTTGAACTTTTATGTTTAAACCTTGTTTGGTTAGATAAAAAGCATTTTATGCGTTTTCACAGTTTATTACAAGTTGGTTGACGTTTGTGTCCGTGGTTTTCAAAATGATGAGTTTTGAAAACTGAAAGGACTTATGTATATGTTGTGAAAACATGATTTTGATGTTTGGAGCTAACCCTTGGGGATGAGTCTTGGTTTAAATGATTCAGTTGAGATGGTGGAAATATTTTTAAAAATGTTGGTTGATCTCCAGGGTTATATGGATGACGTGGCTGTGTGTGTATAAGTGTTTTAATAAATGTGATGTGTGCGTACAAATGTTTTGATAGATATTTTGTGTGCCTTTCTAGATGTACCATAACAATATGTTTAGTTGGGCCTCAATTGTTCCTTAGTGAAAGTCCAAAAACTTGCACAAGATAGGTGTTTCACTTAATCGGGTTAATCCCAGTAAATGAAGTAATTGCTCCATTGGGAGACGTTTATTGTTGTAACCACATATAGAACTTGTTATTCCTAGCAAGTCATTGGATGCCTTGAAAACTAGGTTAATGGGCAAGAGTCTATAGTTGTTATCTTTGTCCCCAATGTAGCAGAGTTGGTACATAGGAATCATTGTATAATTGCATATTGGGGTAGGTGGTTGTCCTGTGGCAAAATACTATAAAGAATTGTATATTGGGGCAAGTAGTTATCCTGAGTGAAAGACTGTAACGAATTGCATGATTTGGTTAGTACTGTCTTGCAATAAAAGATCATAAAATAGTACAAGGTACATAAGAATCATTGTTGGTTGTGGAACCTAGTTGGAACATAACGTGTTATTTCTGTTTATTAAACTGTTGGATGTTATTGAATTATATGAAAACTTGTTTTAAGGATGGAAAACCATTTTGAAACTTGTGTAGTCATATTGTTTATATAATCCGTGATTGCATGTTATGTTTTTAATTCATACTAGTCTGTTCTATTGGATTTTGGCTTACGCTGTGGGATTTAAAACCTTTCAAGTGAAAAAGTTCATGTGGCCTTATCTTGGGGAGCCCTAGTAGTGGCAGGATGCAAACTCTTAGTTTTGTCATGTAATAGTTTATATCGGTTTTGGATATCAAATTTAGTAACTGTGTAATATGTTTTGAATTTGAAAACATATGTTGTGTAAGCCGTAAGGCCATGATATCAATACATATATGTTATATGAAGTTGAGAGGAACTATGGATTGGTTGTTTTTATTTAATAGTTATATGAAATGGTTTTTTGTTATTTGGTTGGTTCAATGGTTTTTTGGTTAGGTTGGTTTCGATGTTTTGCCAAATAGTTTTCGGTTGATTTTATGTTTAATATCAGCTCTTGTGCCTCGAGGAAGGTTTTGAACCTTGTTTTAGCAAGATTTAGTTTGCTTGGTGACGCCTTGGAGGTTTACAAAAAGGTTGGAAAAGTGGTTAAGTGTTGGTTTTAAAAGAAGTGTTTTGAAAAGTAGTCTAGAGCTAGACCGCTCGAGCGGTTTATCGAGCGGATCGAGCAGTCGAGGTAAACACACTATTTTGTGTTTTGCGGTGGTAGAACAGTGGGCATACAAGGACCTTTTTGTAAACCTCCAAGGTTTTAAAACAAACCCTCAAAAGTGCTTTTTCAAAGGTTTTAAGTTCACCTTCATTTATGTTCTTGGATCCATTTGGGCTCAAGTGATTTTGGCAAATCTTGGTATCTCAAAATCGATCTTCTTGGGTGGTTCACGTGGCCCAAATTTTGGGGCGTGACATATGCTACTGAAATCACTAAACAAGCTCGAACTAACCTAGCATAACACACTGGAGATAACAGAATGCTAAAAGCCACTAAAACATGCTACTGGAGTTAATCAAAGTTTGCGGCCGCGAGTAACAAGCTTGCGGTTGCAAATATATTCAGTGCCAAAGTTTGTGGTCGTAACATTGAAGGTTGTGACTACAACCTTCAGAGGCACATTTTAATGAATTCTAATAACAATAAGTTGGGTACAAGCAGGCTAAGTGTATAGTGATATTTTGGTGTTTTTATAAACTTTTTTTTATGGAAAAATGAGGCTAACAAAGGATTTAAACATGAATTCTAAATGAAAATCATGCGATCAACCAATGTAATGGTAAACAAAATCCTAATCCTGGCTTTCCACGGGAGGTAGAAAGGTTGGGAAGAGAAACACCGAGATTTACTATTATACCTGAAGAAAAAGTAATCTTAGTGACTCCCCAGTGTATGGGAATGCGCTCATCCGTCAATCTCTCGATCACTGGGGGTAGTTCGGCTCTCCAAGAACAAGGTAAAAGGTCGAGACTAGTATATGGCTTAAGTAAGCGATTCGGTAGATTTTTAGTATTGAATTGCTCAACTCCTCTCTCAAGAACGACCTAGAGGGTCCACATTTATAGGCAGAGGTTCTCTGGTGGTGGCCTCTGCCATGTTGACGCACGGCATGAATGGAATGTTTTATTGTCAGGCACTGAAGTTTGCAGTCACAAGAAACAAAGGTTGTGGTCACAAGAAAAATTAGAGTTTTGTGGAGGAATGTGGTGGTCGCTTTAATAAACATCACGGTCACAAGGAATGACCTAGCAACCACAAGTTTTGTGGGATTTAAAGACTGTGACCGTAAAGAATGAAGGTTGCGGTTTGGGGTTTCCAAGGGTTTTCTTTTGTCTGAGCCAAAATCTCTCCTCAGTGATCAATCGAAGTCCGTTTAGATACTATCTTCCTTGTTTTTCATCATTGGATTTGTCAAGATAAATCTAAGATTCAGCTTGGTCAAATTTGAGGAATCTATAGTTATCTCTCTTTAACATAACTTTCACAGCAAAGCATGATGAATGTCAAAGCTCTAGAGACAGTCCCTTTTGACTTAACCATTGATCTTAGGTTAACAAACACAAGCACACACATGAAGAAAGTGGTCATACTCAAATTTTTATCGAGCTGTCTACGTATCCCTTGGTAAGGGATCAGACCAAAACGTAGTTCACAGGGTAAGGCACATAATGTAAGTAGATATATATATCGTGATGCAGGCATATAAGTCATGATGTAAACAATTAAGCCACTTAAGAACCAGTTCAGGGTTACGAACAAACTTTTAAGCTCAGGTCCAGACCTAAAAGGGTCACTTCAATGATCAAAAATAAAAAATAAAATAAATATTTATGGTCAAGTCAAGAACTAAAAAGTCAATTTTGAAGGTTACGAGATGAAAACAAATTTTTAAGGTCGAGTCAAATCATAAAAAATTATTTTTGAAGTGAAATGAAAATCTTAATGTCGACCTAAAAAGTAACAAAACAAATTTTTGAAAACGAGTCTAGACCGAAAAAGTTATTTTTGAAGGTTACGGGATAAAAATGAATTTTTAAGGTCAGGTCAAGACCAAAAAAGTCATTTTCGAGGTAAAACACAAATTTTAAAGTTGAGACAAAACTAAAAAGTCATTTTTGAAGATGTCAAATTAAAAATACAAATTTTAAGGTCGCGTCAAGACCTAAATATTTGTTTTAAGGTGAAATGTAGATTTTAAGGTCGACTTAAGACCTAAAAATTAAAAAATAAATTTTTAAGGTCGGGTCAAGACCTAAAAAGTCATTTATGAAGATTTAAAATAATAAAATGTTTAAGGTCAAGTCATAACCTAAAAATTCATTTTGAGGTGAAAAACAAAAGTGGGTGCTTCAAAAATAAAGCCCGCAAACTCTGTTTAAAAACGAAGTTTGCGATTGTGTGATTCAAATGTTGTGGGCGTGATGAGATGTTTCATACAGGTCACGGTCACAAGGAATCTTCTAAATCAATGTTTGCGGTCGCAAGGTATCGATTCACAAATGTTGCGCTTGCCAGCTTCAAAACTTGTGACTGGTAACCGCCACGTGGCAATTCACAATGTTTGCGACCACAAAGACGTAGCGATCTACAAAGGCCACCAATTCCCGAAATACAATTCACTTCTACTCCCAAACCTTCTCTCAAACTTTATCTTTCTCTCACAAATTCTTCCTCTCTCTCTATCTCTCTCCTTTTTTTTCAAGTTTTGCTTCGTGGTTTAAATTCTTTGCCGCCTTTTCATCATGTTTACTTTGATGCTCCCCCTCTTCCTTTACATGGTAGGCCATGGCATAGGTGATGACGATTTAGGAGCACGACGAGGCCTCTCTGCTATAGAGAGTACTTCTATGGGTGCCATCGGTAACAATGGTCCAAGAAAGTACTTCAATGCGCAATGTCGGTAGCACTGGTCCAAGGGTTCCATAAAATGGGGTTTCTGCAAACCCCTCGCCTTTTGTTCCTCCTCGTGGAGGTCTTCCTGTCGTGGCTGCATTGTTGCTAGAGGCAAAGGCAGAACAAGCGACAAAGGTAAAGGCAGAGCAGACGGCTGCCAGGGCAGAGGCCGAGAGGTACTTAAATCCTCATACTGGCGAGAGTTCACTCGACCCCATCGATCTGGCCACATATGCCCCAACCCCCCACCTCATGGATGCTCGCGGGATATAGAAGTACATCCCGAAGGTCGAAGGAGTGGCCCCCTAGTTTGCATAATGTTTAGCTCTTTATGTTTGTGACCTAGATTATTTGACTCTTGGTATTCCAAACTTAGAACTTAAAACGTGACTTCTCATATCCTAAGACCTAAGCATGTTTGACTTTTCACATTCCAAACCTAGATGTCTTCTGCTTATTCTAGGGTGTGGATTTTCAAGACCTAGATGACACTTTGCATATCAATAAAGTTTGGTTTTTATGATCTGAATATGTTTTACGCATCATAGTGTTGTGAACACAAGACCTAGACACGTTTCATGCATCGTAGGGTTTTTTAAACAATGGGACCTAGACGACATCTCATGTCTTACTAAGGTTTTGAACTCGAAACCTAGACATGTTTCACATATCCTAAGGTTTAAAAATAACGACTTAGGCGACATCTCACGTCTTACTAGGGTTTTGAACTCGGTGCCTAGACATATTTTATGCATCTTCATGTTTTTAAAACAACAGGACCTAGACAACTTCTCACGTCTTTCTAAGGTTTTAAACTTGAGACATAGACGCGTTTCACGCACTTGGGGTTTAAACACAGGACCTAGATGACATCTCACATCTTAGGGTTTTGAACTCAAGACCTAGACACGTTTCATGCATTTAAGTGTTTAAACATCAAGACTAAGAAAACATCTCATGTTTTACTAGGATTTTGAACTCGCGACCTTGACAAATTTCACGCATCATAAGGTTTAAACATCAAGGCCTACACAACATCTCATATTGTACTAGGGTTTTAAACTCAGAACCAAGATGTTTCACTCATCTTAGGGTTTAAACAACATGGCCTATACAACATCTCACTGCTGGCTACTCGCTACAGTCCTAGATCTCGTTATAAACTTCCCAGTAATGCCAAGCATATTCTCGAATAGTCTCTCCTTCATTCTTTCGAAGAGACAACAACATATTGATGCTCTTGGGTTGCCCACTGTTGGTGATGAACCTAGCAGTATAAGCCTTAATCAATTGCTTCCAACTGACCACCGAGCAGGTGCCAGCTTATGGAACCAACTAAGAGCTATCTCCCCTAAACTAGAGGAAACCATGCGACAAAAAAGTGCATCGTTCCCACTCCAAAGTGCCATTGCTTGCCTATACTGCCTGATATGATTGACGAGGTCTGTTTTTCCATCGTACATCTCGAACTTTGGTGGGGTGAACTTGTGAGGTGGATCCGCATTCTCAATCTCTTTGGCCAATGGCGAGACAAATATCTACTCAAGGGTCTTCATTGCTACATCATGGGCTGTTCAGTCCCCAGCCTATTGAATTCTAGCATCCATCCTTCTCTCCAGCCATACCCAAAGATCTTGATTGGCATCTAATTCGGGCCTAACTCCTTTTTGTGGAGCTAGCCGAGTAGACGCTTCTTTAGGAGCTTCTGTGTCCCAAGTACTTTTTTGGCTTTCTTCGGGCACTTTTTGCTTTCTCCTTTGAGGGTGATTTTGGCTGTAGGATTTTTGAATCTATTTGGATTCCTCTTGTTCGGGGCTATCTCACTGCCTTACATGGGAATCCCTTTGAACCTCTTCACCCTGAATCTTCTGCCTTAATTCCTCAATTTCTATGTCCTGGTACATTATGGGAAGAAGGGCCTTCTCTTCTGGAACTGGTTGTGGAATACTATAGCTGTCTCCCACCATAGGAGGCCCTCGCCTTGTGCCAGCTGACCTTGCATGAGGCTCTAACCGCTCATGGTCGATTTGGCACCATGGATATCGATCTCTAAAGGACATCCTCTTGCCCCCCATCCTAAGTTCTAGCGACTCCGGTAGAAGTCTAGCTCATTTTTTTTGGTTCGAGAATATGTCGTTCCCATAGGCGGCGTCAAACTGTGCGAGTAAAAAATCATTGGCACAATCCAGGCCAACCACTTAGCATATTTTAGTGATCCCAAATAGCGATCAGGGAGAGCCGAACTCCTACTACCGAACTCGTAAGGCCTACCTGTATTTGCTCGTTAACCCCTACAAACATGAGAACACTATTATGTTGGAGCGGAAAAAAAATTTGAACTGGCGTCGTGACCGTAAAAAACGACGTGTGCGTTTATCATGAAAAATTGAGAACAATATTAATCTAAATAGCATTATACCTTTATGAAACTTGTCAAAAAGTTTCAAGAAGTCCCGAATACGTTGAAGACGACCTTGCAACCTTCTCACGTA
>JAULJZ010005312.1:0-16864 GCA_032270985.1 Heliamphora pulchella | reverse complement strand
ACCAAGCTCAAGTTTTAATTCTTACTCCCATCAACACTTAATCATTTCTAAAATAAAACGGGTCGGGGTCTCACATATTTTATGTTCGTAAAAGTTGAGTTATGTTCTTAAAATAGGTTTGGTTGGACGAAAGGTTTCTTTGTGATTGTTTTTCGAAGTTGTTGGTTTTTATTGTTTCTTTTCGGAGTTGTGGACTTATGCATGTCTGTAGGTTTTGAAAAATGCGAGTTTGGTTGGTCTGATTTGGCTATTACAAAAGAGCTGTGAAACTTTTTTCGCTGACGCTAGGGTTTTTCCTGAAGTTCAGTCAACTGAATGGACAATGTGTAGGATCAGTCGACTAAAGAGGGTAGTTCAGTCGACTAACCTGAGACACTAGAAAAATTTGGTAGAATTCCAGTAGCTTTTCAGTCGACTGAAAGGTGGTTCTCAGTCAACTGAACTCCTAAATGGGGTGTTTTTCTTTTCTTTTTTTTGGCAGGTCGTGATGTGGCCTTGGGGGTTTTGTTTTGTGGTCATTCTTTGAGGATGACGTAGTTATGTGAAACATGGTGTTTGTATATCGTTGTGTGCATGAAAACTATGGTTTTTAAGATGCGTTAGTTGGAGTGGATATGTGGTCCTACGGTGAATATCCGTGAAATACATAATGGGGGACAAAAAATATGGTCCTAAAGATGTATGTGTTTCGTGTGTTGCGCGGGTTGCACGTGTTGCGTGTGTTACACGGGTTTCATGTGTTATGTGGGTTGCATGTGTTGCACATGTTTCTTTTCTCAAACTATTTCGAAGCTCGTGCGAGTCAAAATTTTCATATCTTTTCGCATCCTGTTTTGATCATGAAAAACCATTTTTAAGGATCAAGAGAGTCGTAACATTTATATTATTCTGTTAGCATGTTTAGCTTTTATTACATGTTTGTCTAGTTTTTGCTGGGCTTTGGCTCACAGTATGGGATTTGAAAACTTTTTTCATGTGCATATGATCACGCTGGTTGATCTGGAGGCGCCAGATGGGGCAGAAGATCTAGTCTTCTTTTTGTTTCTTTTGGATCATGTACTGTTTTATATGTTTATGGCGTTGGAACCTTGTGTTGTAAGCCTAAGGATAATATATTTAATATATGTATGTCTTTTATCATAAGAGTGAGACCCCAGGGTTTTGGTCATTACAGTTATGCATGATTTGTGAGGTGTGATGGGTGCAATCGAAGTAAAAATGCAAGTTTCACCAAGTCATTACTCGCTCACACGCACACACCCACGCAAACAAATTTATCCCATTCCTTCATTTGTTTTCTATCGCATCATCTCTTTGTTTCATTACTCATATTCATTGATCATTTGTTTTTCAAAACAACCCTTTCTTTCACAGTATCCATATTATTAACCCATTGCTTGATTTCTCACAAAAATCGTATCACATTTAATGAACTGGTGTCGAACGCAGTTTATAGAAATATCGCCCAATTCACCCCCAATAGGCTACACGAAGCCATTATGGAATGGGTCGCTCTATAACTCATCACGACACAACCTGTAACAACCTGACTCAAACCCTAATATTAGCGACGGATAGACAATGGAAACTTAGGTCGCTACATGAACAAGGAAAATCTTAAGTAACCTGAAATCCTAAATTTGACCCGGAAATCCTAAATTTGACCTGGAAATCCTAAAAGAGACCAAATACTCAGAGGTACAATCTTAATACTCAGAAAAATCTCGAAACAGCTTAAATTAAGTAAATAACATAAAATATTAAATTAAAAATCAAAAACTCCCATAATTAAGGTAAAATGACCATTTTGCCCCTAGTACAGCAAAAAGTTTTAAAAATCTAAAATTTGACACATGGACACCCAAAATTAGATATTTATATACAATTAATTAATAAAAGATAAAATAACAACAAAAATGATCAAATTGCCCTTGCATGGCCGGCCACGTAGGGATATTTGCCCAAAAAGCTATTTTTTGCCTTTTTAAGCTTTAAAATAAGAAAAAAACTGTATAAATTAAGTATTATTTTGATCTATTACTTTTTATACAAGTAATATACATAATAATATAATGATATAGTTCAAGAAAAGCACACAAATAATTATTTAAAGTCCCTACATAATAAATAAGTCAAAAAGCCAATTCTAGTCAAACTAGCTTAATTTATCTTAAAAGCCTTCACTTATTAATTAATTGCTATCAAAATTAGAATAAATCATGAAAAGAACAAATTAATTATAAATATATTAATATAATATGTTTTAGATGGTTTAGATACCAAAAATATACATAAAATTAATATTTTATATATTATCTTTTATAAAATGGTACGAAAATACAATTTAAACCCCAAATTAAATACCAAATCAGTTTTATCTGCCCAAAATCTGCAATGGTCAAAACCCCACTGCCCCAAATCTGATTTTTTTTAAGTCCTTAATAAATCCCACATCTCATGCAACCAATAAGGATCAAGAAAAATTCAAATTTTAAAATTATGTAATAATTAATTCTCCATTACATTTTTTTTTTCTATGAAAATAGGACATAAGCCCCCATTCTCCTTTATACCATTCGGCTGAGAGTGTGAGAGGGAGAGACTACCAAAAATTTGTAAGTGTTTTCAAAGAAGGAGAGAAGAAGAGAGAAGGAGGAGAGAATCAAGAAGGACGCAACAAAGCTAAGTCCATTTCTTTTTAGGCATCAAAAGAGGTAAGCAAATCTCCTAAAACCATTTGATAACCTCTCAAAAAATAACCCTCAATCCATCACTATAATCAATCCTAAGAAAATAAAACAAAGAATAACTCAAAAAGGCATCGTATGAGAAGTTTATGGGCTATTTGTGTATGGACGAGCTTTGCATGTACGTGCATGTGTATGATTTTGAGTTTTATGGCTTGTGTGTATTCTGGAGTTTTGGTTTATGTGTGTTTATAACATGCATACAAAGAAAACACAACAAAAATGAACACCGCCTGAGCTAAGTTATTAAAACTGTAATTTATCAGATTTTCTGGGCTTACCAAGATTCTACCACCAACTTTAAAATATCATAACTACATGTAGAAAAATAATCTTAAAGTGATTTTTATGTCCAGACCTATCTTTGTGACTTATTTTTCATACAAAATTTGTTTTAAGTGATTTCGTTTGGTAGAACTCCAGATATGTCATTTTTCCTAAAGAGTGTCAGATCTTGACCATTCTGAGGTGTAGAACTAAAAACTCTAAGTTAGAGTAAGAACCGGGCTTGGGTCAAAACATAAAACTTGTAGAGGAAATATTTAGCTTTCGGTCCACCAAAAAGGAACCAAGAATATGAAGTCTTGATAGGTTGAAATACTCCCCAAAGTCACTGTTGAGGTTCAGTGACTGGCAGACCTCTCTGTCACATATTTTTGTGAGACCTAAAACCTAACTTTTTAGAAGCCAAATCCAAAAGCGGTAAATATGAAAAATTGTATCTAACATATTAAACTAAATAATGAGCAAAAATCAGCCTAAACTACCTTTGGATGATACACCAAAAGTTTTAAATATTCTCTGTTAAAAACACATTCTACAGACCCTATTTAAGCTGACTGAACCGTTTTTATAAATTGGACAAAATATCAAATGTTTTCGAAACAACTTGCCCTAGCACAAAATATGAAACTTATAGAGGACACCTTAAACAAAAATCTCACCAAAAATCAAACCTATAGCCCATTGAATTGATGCCCCAAAATCGTGGCAAACAGAGACCCAATTTCTGTGTTTTTCTCTGTAAAATGCTGAATGATTTTTACTTAAATAAAATAAACAACCCCCGTGCCTTAGGATCTGACCTTAGTGATAAACATAAAAGTTGTAGAGAATATATTGTTATCTAAATGGTGTTAAAATATCATAAATTAAATCTATGTTTAAGTACTTCAAAACTCTGTCGCAACTTTAAAACTAGCAATTAAACAATTACCTAAAATTGGCTAAGTGTACAGTGGCGTGTTACTTATGGAAATTGAGTGTGTGAACCTTATATGAAGTTGGTGAGTAATTAGTGTATGAAATTGATACTTTTGATGAAATGAACTCATGCTGATAGTTCGATTCTATTCTATGTCACATAAATTATGGTTATCCTTCGCATGGTTGTACTTGATGCTTTAGCAAGTTGTACCATATGCCATATCATGTATATATGCCATGCTATGATTAATTGCACATGAGAAACATATTGTACATCATGAGTATTCTAACATTTCATCTTGGGTTATTGGAGTCCATTCGTATCTTTCAAATTGGGTTGGGTAACATAGAAATCATTCATTCAGTGGTTGTGGATCTAGGGTGTCCCTGGTGGCCATATTTGAAATAAAATCGGGGGTTTTAATTATAAAAGTTGGAATTCGGCACCATGGTTTTGTCACTAGCTTTAATTAGACTTTGGGTTGGCGCCTAACGAGCATGGTAGTCCTTAATGTGGGATGGTTGGCCCGTATAATGGTGGCTGATAAAACTGGGTGGCCCGCCCCCACGCCGTTGCCATTGAGTAAAACGGCTGAGGCATGTAGCCAAGGCGAGCGTTTACCTTTCGCAACGCAGCCAGGATAGGTTAGGTGATCAATATACCATTAAGTCTACTCTGTAATTCCCGGCGTGGAATTCATGATATTGTCCTGGAAGTAAGTCGGGTTGGGCTACTGCATTGCATGCATCTGCATCACGCACTCGCACCACTATTCTTATATGTGCTTGCCCTGTTGAAAATGATAAGTTGTCTATCTCTTTGCCCTTAAATTTGCATTGGGTATTATACGATATGTACTATAGGATATTTTATTGTGAGTTTGTTAGACAGTTTTGGGAAATTGCTTCTGGGTTCTAGCTCATGGCATTCGTGCCACAGGTGAAGAAGAAGGACCTTTTGAGGAAGACGTGTTAAATTGAGGAAGGAGACTATGAAGAAGGGGGAGAGTGGCAGAAGTCGGTTAACCCCAACGACGCAACTTGAAGATGTAGGACGTTTACTTTTTGGATCTTTTGTTCAGTTTTCCATGGGCATATTGTAACTTTTGTTGAATCTTTTTGGATGACTGTATTTATTAAGTATTTTGAACTAATTCTGAACCATTAACGATGTATTAATTATCATATGCAATTATAAATGTTCGGCTTGAATCTGTCCCTTATTTGTAGGTACATATATCCCGACGTTCCTAGAGAACGGGGTATCATAGTTTGTATTAGAGCCTATGTTTAATGAACCTTCAGGCCTTGGGAAATGGGAGATTGTGAGTTCTGTAGCATAGAAATTATGTAGAATGTCTGTACTATTAAATTATCAGCTATAATTTTAATAACCTAAAATCTTTACCTTTGAGTTTTCTCTATCTTTCCTTTCTTAGGATGGCGTTTGACGCAGAACCAACTGGGGAACCGTGGGCAGCACCGGAACCTCAAGACTCAGATCCTGAAGAAGATCCAGAAGAGGACCTAGAGGAGATACCCATGGAGGAGCAAGAACCTATCGACGTTGTCCCGTTAGCTTGGATTTTTTCGGAGGAATGGCATACCAACCCAGGAAACGAAGGTGAAGAGGTGGAGGAACACGAAGAACAGAACGAGGAAGATTTCGATGCCAATGACGAGGATGACGAAGAAGAAGAAGAAGTAGTTGTTAACTTCCTATATGATCAGCTTGAGGCACCTCTACTCGAGTCTGATGAAGACGAAGCAACAGATACCGTCATTTACTATAGTCATCTCGAGTACCAAGGCTTCTATGTGGGGGATCGCGTGTATGCCAGGAACTATCCAGAGCATATGCGCATGTGGAGAAAATTGGAGGCTTTTTCGCTCTACCTAGGACCAGTACGTGTGATCAAAAAATGCAGCCGAAGACTCTATCGCTTAGACTTTCCTCCTGGATTTAAGACGCGATTCGGAGATTTGTTGACTGTAGGATGGATGCAGTATTAGAGGCCGACAGATGAGAGAGGAATCATCAATCCGCATGATCTAGCCATCAACTTTGACGACCGTGAGATGTACCGAGAGACTCCGATCGCCATAACCAATAGAGTACAGATTGGGCTAAATAGCGTCTTGCATGTTGAGGTGCAGTGGCACTGCTACAACATCACTGAGGTAACCTGGGAACGTGAATCGATTGTCTCCCACTTTTATCCATATTTGTTCGTTTAGATGTTAGCACTATAGCCTTGTACTTTTTCTTTTGACTTGAAGATTATATGTGTGCTGTGTGAACTTTGA
Source organism: Heliamphora pulchella (assembly GCA_032270985.1). Lineage (NCBI taxonomy): Eukaryota > Viridiplantae > Streptophyta > Magnoliopsida > Ericales > Sarraceniaceae > Heliamphora > Heliamphora pulchella. Next base: position 10,604 of record JAULJZ010005312.1, on the reverse strand, counting down.
CAAACTTGTATTGACTATGAGTTGAAATTAAATACAAATCTTTGGTGTCAAAATCTTTGTAAGTAGTTCTATAAATTTCAACCTAACTCTACAAAATTTAAACCTATAAGAAATAATTAAGAACTGGAATAACTCCCAGAATCGTAACACTCTTTCTCTTTTATTCTAGAATGGCGGGTAGAAGACCTAATCACCGACAAGCAAATGGACCCACCAATGACGAGGTACCAAAACTAGTTCAAGTGATACGAGAATTAGCCGCCGGCATCAATCGCCTACATGTTCGTGACCGAGCCTGGTTTCTATCAGAATTTGGGAGACAACGAGCCCCGACGTTTTGAGGGGGAGTAGAACCGAGAGAAGCAGAGGAATGACTGAGAGCAGTCAAGAAACTATTCAACTCAATAGGAGTCGGGGATGCGACCGACCGAGTGGCCTTAGCTGCCCATTTGCTAGAAGAAGAAGTCAATCATTGGTGGACTCTGGTCACCAACACCCAGGAGGTAGTGACTCTAACTTGGGAGTAGTTTGAGATTCTATTTTTGGAGAAATACTTCCCAACCCCTTTCTGTCAACGACAGATTCGAGAATTTTTGGAGCTTAAGTAGGGGATAATGATGGTGATGCTGTATGTAAACCGTTTCGAGGAGTTGAGCCATTTTTCCACGACCATCGTACCGAATGAAAAATCTAAGGCACGAAAGATTGAATGGGGCTTGGAGCCATCTATCCGAGCAAGGGTGATCTGCTTACAGCTTCTCACCTACACTCAGGTGGTACGCACAACCTTGTTAGCTGAAACAGATCAGGCAAACTCCAGGAAGACTTTGAACCAGAGGAAAGGAAGTACCTGCTCTAGAGGACCGGTGAGGAACAACCAGGCATTTATCCCTAGGAAACTGTGCCACCGAGAGTACCAACAAGGAGGACCAAGGGAACCCCCTGCGACATCCGTGATGTGCTTCGAATACCGCCAACCAGGACATAAGAAGTATGAGTGCCCGTGCCTCACACAGAAGAATCTGAGCAATCAACAGTGGAGGTAGCCCCAAACCCAGCAGCCTAAATTCCCATAATAATTACAAGTCACCAGGCTGACTATTTAGCAGCAAAATAGAAGAGGAAGACCATCGCTCAACAAAAATCAAAGGCCACAAGGAGGCTTGGGCAACAGACCGAAGACTGGAAACCTCAGGAATAATAGCGGGAATTGACTGATGGGAGGCCGTATCTTCGCACTGCACGAAGAAGAAATGGAGAACACCCAAGTCATACAAGGTATGTTCGTATTATTCAATATCTTAGTGAAAGTATAGATTGATTCCGGAGCATCCCATTCTTTTTTGTCTCTAGATGGTATGAAGTCCCTGCTCTTTGAACCCGAGGGATTAGAACAAACCCTAAGTGTCATCACACCCTTAGGAAATCAAACCCGAGTAGACTATGTCTATGAAGCATGCACGTTACGAATAACTAATCCCCCTATGACTTGTGACCTATGAGTCATGGATTTCAATGGCTACGATGTGATCCTTAGAATGGACTGGTTATCGGGACACCATGCTATCATCGACTGTCGATAAAGGAAGAAATGGGCGCAAGTGGAAGACGGCACTACTGTGCGAATTCAAGGAGAACAACGCAAAACCCTGACCTCGAGTAATGTGAAGGACCGTAAATTGAATAACCTCTTAGGGAGATTGACATGTCTACTTGCTAGTACGAACAACTCATCAACCCCCGAGTTACCCCGAGTAGTGTGCAAATACAAAGATGTATTCTCGGAATAACTACCTGGACTACCCCCGCGTCGTGAAATCGAGTTCACGATAAAGCTTTAGCTTGCAACCGCACCAATTTCAATCGTAGCCCACCTTATTGCACCTGCCGAACTGAAAGAATTGAAGAACCAGCTCCAGGAACTACTCAGCAAAGATTTTATTCGCCCTAGTACGTCACCATGGGGAGCGCTAGCACTGTTCGCCAAGAAGAAGGATGAAACCTTACGTCTCTGCGTCAACTACCGTCTGCTAAACAAGGTAACAATCAAAAATCGATACCCCCTACCTCATATCGATGATCTCTTCGACCAGTTGCGAGGATCATCTTGTTTCTCAAAGATCAACCTTCGGTCCGGATACCACCAGCTTCGAGTCAAGGAGGAGGATATACCAAAGATAGCCTTTAGAACCCGATACGGACATTATGAATTCGTAGTCATTCCCTTTGGTTTAACCAATGCCCCAGGAGTTTTCATGAGTTTGATGAATAAACTCTTTCAACCCTACCTCGACCAATTTGTAGTGGTCTTCATAGATGACATCCTTGTATACTCCCGATCCGAGGAAAAATATGAACAACATCTAAGAATTATCTTGTAGATGTTAAGAGAGTCACAACTCTTTGCTAAGGCGAGCAAGTACAAGTTCTAGTTACACGAAGTGAAATTTTTGAGACACGTAGTGTCTTAGGAGGGCATAGCTGTGGACCCCACCAAGGTAGAAGCTATTTTGGAATGGAAGCCACCTCAAAATGTTTTCGAAGTTTGTAGTTTTCTTGGGCTAGCAGGATATTACCGGAGATTTATCTAAGATTTCTCGAAATTGGCACGCCCAATGACCAGATTAACGCAGAAAGGGGTGAAGTTTCAATGGAATGATAAGTGTGGAACAGCTTTTCAAGAGCTCAAGAAGAGATTGACCAGTGCCCCAATCCTGATCATACCTAAACGAGAGGTTGGGTATACGGTGTATTGTGATGCATCAAAGGACGGTCTAGGATGTGAACTAATGCAGAATGGTAAGGTTGTAGTTTATGGGTCAAGACAATTGAAACCACATGAGCAGAATTACCCTACCCACGACCTGAAATTTGCAACAGTGGTGTTTGCGCTAAAGTTATGGAGGCATTATCTCTATGGAGAACGATTCGAGCTTTTTACCGATCACAAAAGTCTAAAATACCTGTTCACCCAAAATGATCTTAATATGAGACAAACATCACTTGATAGAGTATTTAGAGGATTACCAGTTTACGTTAGCCTATCACCCGGGCAAGGCTAACATGGTGGCCGACGCCCTTAGTCAAAAAACGAGGAGTACGATGGCTAGTATGGCCTTAAGAGAATGGTATATGATGGGAACGCTCAACGAATTTTGACTCCAACCATTAGAAACAGAGGATGGAAGCTGTTTTTGTCTAACGGTGGCGACAACGAATCTCCGTCAGCAAATCGTGGAAGCCCAAAAGTACAACCAGGAACCCAAATTTATTCGAAAGCATCTAATTACGGAGGAATCAAAGCCAGGAATGGTAGTCAACAAGCATGAACAGTTGACATATCAAGGACAACTTTTCGTACCAAATGTTGAGAATCTAAGAAGAGACATCCTAAGGGAGCATCACCAATCACTTTTTACTGTCCACCCCAGAGAGACAAAGATGAATCATGATTGAAGAGGCACTATTGATGGAATGGCATGAAGAAGGATGTAGCAAGTTTTGTGGCCAAATACCATACTTGTCAGCAAGTGAAAGCTAAGCACCAAAGCCAGGAGGAACCCTCCAGCCCCTAGAGATACCTCAGTGGAAGTGGGAACACGTTACCATGGATTTTGTCTCTGGAGTACCAAGATCGCCAGCAGGACATGACTCTATTTGGGTAATCGTAGATTACCTCACCAAATCAGCACACCTCCTACCAGTTCGAACTTTCGAGAAGCTGGAGACCCTAAGCCAGAAGTACATTCGAGGAATTGTACGCCTTTAGGGAATTCCACTTTCAATCGTGTTAGATCGAGATGCACATTTCACCTCACAATTTTGGCAGAATTTGCAAACTGCCTTATGAACAGAGCTTTGCTTCAGCACAGCATTTCACCCGCAACCTGAAGGGCAATCTGAACGTACAAGTCAGACGCTAGAAGACATGCTTCGATCCTACGTCATGGACTTCAAGGGACACTGGGAGAAACACTTGTCGTTGGTTGAGTTTTCTTACAACAACAGGTATCAATCTAGTATTAGCATGCAGCCATATGAAGCCCTCTACGAAAGATCATGCCGTTCACTGATTTATTGGACTGAAGCATGAGAAAATGCACTCCTTGGACTAGACTTAGTGCAAGAAACCACCGAGAAGATTCGACTCATTCAGTAACGGATAGCCACCACACAGAGCCGACAAAAGAGGTATGAAGATCAACGACGAAGGCCGCTATGATTTGAAGTAGGAGATCATGTATTCCTGAAGATTCAACCATAAAGAGGGGTGATATGCTTTGGCCAAAAAGGGAAGCTAACTCCAAGATATATTATACCGTTTGAGATTCTAGCTAAGGTTGGGAAAGTGGCATATCGCTTGGCTTTACCACCTCAACATGCCAACATTCATAACGTTTTCAATGTGTTGATGCTAAGGAAGTATGAACCTGATCCTACCCACATTTTGGATTGGAAGGAATTACATGTTGATGAAGATATCACATTTGAAGAGCAACCGGTAAGGATTATCGATCAACGAGAAAAGATTCTTCGAGGCAAGACCATTCTGCTCATCCGAGATCTTTGGAAACACAACGGGATTGAAGAATCCACATGGGAGCAGGAAGAAGCTATAAGGACAAGTCATCCCCAGTTATTTGTAGATTGAGGTACGATATGAAATTTTGAGGACGAAATTTGTTTTAAGGGGATAGATTGTAACAACCCAGCTCAAACCCTGGTATTAGCGATGGATAGACAATGAGAACCTAGGTCGCTACATAAACAAAGGAAACCCTAAGTAACCCGAAACCCTAAATTTGACCCAAAAATCCTAAAAGAGACCAAATACTCAGAAGCAAAGCCAAATACTCATAAGCAAAGCCCTAACAGTCAGAAAAATCTCGAAACAGCTTAAATTAAATAAATAACATAAAATATTAAATTAAAAATCAAATATTTCCATAATTAAGGTAAAATGACCATTTTGCCCCTAATATAGCAAAAAATTCTAAAAATCTAAAATTTCACACATGGACCCCAAAATTAGATATTTATATACAATTAATTTATAAAAGACAAAATAACAACAAGAATAACCAAATTGCCCTTGCATGGCCGGCCACCTAGGGATAAATATGTGCCCAAAAAACTATTTTTTGCCTTTTTATGCTTAAAATGAAAAAAAAGTGTACAAATTAAGTATTATTTTGATCTAGTACTTTTTATACAAGTAATATACATAATAATATAATGATATAGATCAACAAAAAAAATAAATAATTATTTAAAGTCTCTACACAATAAATAAGTAAAAAAACTAATTCTAGTCAAACTAGCTTAATTTAGCTTAAAAACCTATACTTACTTAATTAATTGCTATCAAAATTAGGATAAACCATGGAAAGATTAAATTAATTATAAATACATTAATGTAATAAATAGGTTTTAGTAGGTTTAGACACCAAAAAGGTATATAAAATTTATATTTTTTATATTTTTTTTCATAAAATAGTACCAAAATACAATTTAAAATCCAAATTGAATATCAAATCAGTTTTATCTTCCCAAAATCTGCTATGGCCGAATCCCCACTGCCCCAAATCAGATTTTTGTAAGTCCTTAATAAATCCCACCTCCCATGCAACCAATAAGGATAAAGGAAAATTCAAATTTAATTTAAAATTATGTAATATTTAATTCTCCATTATATTTTTTTTTCTATAAAAACGAGACACAAGCCCCCATTCTCCTTTATACCATTCGGCTGAGAGTGTGAGAGGGAAAGACTACCAAAAATTTCTAAGTGTTTTCAAAGAAGGAGAGAAGAAGAGAGAAGGAAGAAAGGAGGAGGAGGAGAGAATTAAGAAGGAGGCATCAAAGGTAAGTCCATTTCTTCCTCAACTTTTTAGGCATCAAAAGAGGCAAGCAAATCTCCTAAAGCCATCTGATAACCTCTCATAAAATAACCCTCAATCCATCACTATAATCAACCTTAAGAAAATAAAACAAAGAATAACTCAAAAAGGCATCGTAGGAGTAGTTTATAGGCTATTTGTGTATGGACAAGCTTTGCATGTACTTGCATGTGTGTGATTTTGAGTTTTATGGCTTGTGTGTATTCTAGAGTTTTGGTTAATGTGAGTTTATAACATGCATGCAAAAAAAGACAACAAAAATGGACACCGCATGAGCTATGTTATTAAAACCTTAATTTACCTAATTTTTTGAGCTTACTAAGATTCTGCTACAAACTTTAAAACTTCATAACTAAATGTAGGAAAATAATCTTAAAGTGATTTTTATGTCCAGACCTATATTTTTTAGTTTTCTTTCATACAAAATTGGTTTCGTTGGGTAGAATTTTAGATATGTCATTTTTACTAAAAAGTGTCAGATCTTGACCACTCTGAATTACAGACCGAAAAATCATAAGTTAGAGTGAGAACCGAGCTTGGGTCAAAACATAAACCGTGTAGAGGATATATTTAGCTTTCATTCCACCAAAAGTGATCAAAAAATATGAAGTCATGATAGGTCGAAACACTCCTCAAAGTCACAGTTGAGGTTCAGTGACTAATAGACCTCTCTGTCACACATTTTTGTGAGACCTAAAACCTAACTTTTTAGAAACCAAATCCAAAAATTGTAAACATTAAAAATGTATCTAACATATTAAACAAAATACTGATCATAATTTAGGCCAAAATACCCACGGATGATACCCCAAAGTTTTTAAACATTCTCAATTAAAAACACATTCTGTTGACCCTTTTTAGGCTAACTGAATCCTTTTTATAAATTAGCCAAAATCTCAAACTTTTTCCAAACACCTTGCCCTAGCACAAAACATGAAACTTGTAGGGAAAACCTTAAATTAAAACCTCACCAAAAATAAGACCTATATCTCTTCAATTGGTGCCCCAAAACAAAGGCTAATAGAGGCCCAATTTTTGTATTTTTCTCTGTAAAATGCTGAATTGTTTTTACTTAAATAAAATAAATGACCCCCGTGCATTAAGATCTGACCTTAGTGATAAACATAAAAGTTGTAGGGAATATATTGTTATCTAAATGGGGTTAAAATATTAGAAATTAAATATATGTCTAAGTACTTTAAAACGCTGTTGCAGCTTTAAAACTAGCAATTAAACAATTACCTAAAATTGGCTAAGTGTATGAGTGGCGTGTTACTTTCGGAAATTGAGTATGTGAACCTTACATGAAGTTGGTGAGTAATTAGGGTATGAAATTGATACTTTTGATGAAATGAACTCATGCCGATGGCTCGATTCTATTATATGTCACATAAATTATGGTTATGCTTCGCATGCTTGTACTTTATACTTTAGCAAGTTGTACCATATGCAATATCATATATATATGCCATGCTATGATTAATTTGCACACGAGAAATTTATTGTACATCATGAGTATTCCTACATTTCATCTTGGATTATCAGAGTCCATTCGTATCTTTCAAATTGGGTTGGGTAACATGGAAATCATTCATTCAGTGGTTGTGGATCTAGGGTGTCCCTGGTTGCCATATTTGAAATGAAATTAGAGGTTTTAATTATAAAAGGGGGAATTTACGTCATGGGTTTGTCACTAGCTTTAAGTAGACTTTGGATTGACGCCTAACGAGCATCCTAATCCTTAATGTGGGACGGTTGGCCCGTATAATAGTGGCTGATAAAAATTGGGTGGCCCACCCCCACGCCGTTGCCATTGAGTAAAACGGCTGAGACATGTAGCCAAGGCAAGCATTTATCTTTCACAACGAGGCCAGGATAGGTTAGGTGATCAATATACCATCAAGTCTACTATGTAATTCCCGGCGTGGAATTCGTGATATTGTCCTGGAAGTATGTCGGGTTGGGATACTACATTGCATTCATCTGCATCACGTACTCGCACCACTGTTCTTATATGTGCTTGCCCTGTTGAAAATGGTAAGTTGTCTATCTCTTTGCCCTTAAATTTGCATTGGGTTTTATACAATATGTATTGTAGGATATTTTGTTGTGAGTTTGTTAGACGGTTTAGAAAATTTGCTTCTGGGTTCCGGCTCATGGCATTCGTGCCACGGGTGAAGAAGAAAGACCTTTTGAGGAAGGCATGTTTGTTGAGGAAGAAGACTACGAAGAAGGGGGAGAGTGGCAAGAGCTGGTTATCCCCAATGACGTGACTTGACGACATAGGACGTTTACTTTTTAGATCTTTTGTTCAGTTTTTCATGGACATATTGTAACTTTTGTTGAATCTTTCTGGATGACTGTAATTATTAAGTATTTTGAATAAATTCTGAACCGTAAACGATGTATTAATTATCATATGTAATTATGAATGTTCGACTAGAATATGTCCCTTATTTATAGTTACATATGTGCTGACGTGCCTGAAGAACGGGGCGTCACACAACCACCACATATCGGGGGCTAACCCGTGGGCATGTGGTCCCCCTCTTGAGCAAGTTTCTGGTCTTTCACCGCGAAGCTGTTCAAGCCCAACTTAATTCACATTAATTCAAACACGGTTCATTGTTCATTAATTACTTTCATTTTCACAACCCAAGAGTCCAACCCATAATTGGTTCCTCTCCCAATCATTTTCACATATTATTGTCATTTCGATTCTAATTTCCAGTTTTCTATTTTATTTTCAAATCATATACCGTATGAGTATTCAAGTATCCTTTCAAGTCACATGCGGTATAAACTTCAATAGACAATTTCTCATTATTTACATTTCTTTTATCAACTTCATAAAGTACCAACAACACAAAATTTATTCAATCGAGATCATATCATTTGAAGAAAATTGAATACACCCATCATATGCATATATATAAGTTTGAAACCCATGTTTATCTTCTAAATGCTTAGAAATTTTAAATGATGACCGCGTCACAATATAACTCACAAATAACCATTCTTGTACTTTAAAAACTATCATTTATGTAGAAAACCCATTTTTATCAAAAAAATCTAACCAACCAGTTCAAAACATGCATCCAAACCCAAATGTATTTATATAGGTGTATCTACAGCCTAAGGGACAAGAAATTTGGTAAAAAGGGTCCCATAAGGATGAAAATAATCTTTTCCACGACATTTAGCCAAAAACGGGTGAAAACGGTTAAAATAATTTGACATACCCGTACCATTTTAGTCATAACCTTTTCTACAAAATGAAGTTTATTGTGACAGTGGTTCCATTGGAAATAAAACTTTTAGGGCTTCGATTTGAGTACAAAAATGACCCAATTCGATGTTCGGATGAGGGAGATATGATCAGTTAAAGTTGGCCCAGTGCAGCCATTTCGCTCAAGCGGACAGAGGGGCACTCGAGCGCCCAAACTCTCAGCTATGAGACCGCTCGAGCGGACAGGGCTCCACTCGAGTGCGCTGCAATTCGAGAAAAATCCCAAAACTTTCCCTGTTTTGAGTTCTAAATCCCAAAACGCATACACTCCCATTTTCATAAAACCCAACTTAACCAACACGCACCTAACAAATTTTCAATTGTGCATGAAATCAATTGGATTTTTACTCATATAAACAAAGTATCAACCCAAATCAACTCAAAACACTCGAGATAATTTAAATCCTACCTTAAATAGCCCAAAAGCTTGAGATCACTCCAATTTCTCCCTCCTAGGGTTTTGGTTCTGAGAGTTCTTTGCTCCTTGATGCTCTATGTCCCATCTCCTTGCCCCAAAGCTTGGATTCCTCCCTTGGTTGCTCTCAATCTAGCTTCAATCTTCAATTTCCATGGTGGTGGGTTAGGGTTTTCATGTAAGATTTGGGTCTCTCTCTTTCTAAGAGAGGAAGAAGAAGAGAAGAGGGGAAAATAAATGGAAAAGGTCTCACATGGTCTGGTCTAAGGGGCTTAGGTTATTAAATATAATCCCCTAACCTTTCTCCAAGGTTTGAGAATCTTCTAAACTTATCTCGACAGTCCGCTCGAGCGGACAGACCACCGCTTGAGCGGTGACCCCTGAAGCTGAATTTCGCAAATTTTCTGAAAACTCAACTCAAACTTCCAACTTTGCTCACATTTTAATATTTGAATATTTTCATTAATACACCCATATCAATATCATTCATTACCATGTATCTCAATTTCACTTTCACATATTATTAATTCAACCCGTTAACGAACAAAATTTTATAGCACCCATGCCCAAATTTAATTCTATCTCTTCATTTAACTAAAAACATGGAAGAACAAAATAAGCATACACCGGGTCATTACAAAAGATATTCACCTCATTCAATCTTCTTCCAATTTGTAGTTATACATTCAAATATGACTTTTAGTTCATTAATTTCACATGTCTCAAGTTCAAGTTCAAGTTCACGTATTATATATTCGACAATAACGCAACTTAAAGGAATCAAGTCACTCTTTATATTCAAAATTCATAAACATCTGTTCCACAATTACATTATTCATTATATTACACCACTTTCAAATCAACATCATATATCCTTCTTTTTCATGTCACAAAGTTCACATTAATGCTATCAATTTTTCCCAACGTTCTTTATTGAAAGTATCATTTCAATTCACACAATACAAACTAACCCTTAGGCATGAACCCTCATTAAGAAATC
>JAULJZ010005301.1:0-16865 GCA_032270985.1 Heliamphora pulchella | reverse complement strand
CTCCCTCATCGCCAGCGACGCCGACCGCCGACTGCCCCAAACCCACACCGTCGCCACCGCCGACCCGACACCACCGCCACTCTTTCTCTGGTTTCTCTCTCTGCCCTCTTTCTCTCTCTCTTTGCCGTCTCTTTCTCTCTCTCCTTTCTGTCGACGGTGTGTGGGGAGGTCGGCGGCGAGTGTAGGCGGTTGGTGGTGGCGCCGGTCATTTGGGGAGGTTGGGAGGGTGGTTGAGAGATAGAGACGGTAGAGGGAGAGAGTGTGGATTTGGGTTTTCAGAGAGAGGGTGGTTTTCAAGGGGGGTTTGTGGGTGATTTTGGGCTGAGGTAGTTTTTGGGGGTGATTTGGGAACGATTTCTGTTAAAATTTTAACAGCTAGGTGTATTTGATGTTAAAATTAAATCTCATGGGAGATTTGTGTCATTTTTGAAACCACATAGGTGATCTGTGTTTTTGTCAGAAATCTCTGGGAGGTCAGTGTAATTTACTCAATTTGAAATCATCCCAATCCGGGCATCTCTCTATACTAGGTCAGTATCTCGGCCAATCTTATTCGGCTTGACCGTTTTAGATGCTATGATTTGTTTTTATTTATGTTTCTGCCCTTGCCAACCCATCCAACACGACCTTCAATGCCCAATGTACTACAGTAGGACCGGCCTAAGCAAAATTCGCCCTTCAAAATCTTGTATTCAAATTAATAATCATGCACATGAAGCTTGGGTTACCTTTCCTTAAAGTGCCTTTCCTCTTTTTTTTTTTGATTTTTTTGATCAATTATCTTTTTGATTTCTAGTAATGATAGAATTCCAAAAAATATATTTATTTGGGATAAAATTTTAAATATATATATATTATAAATAAAAAATCACTTAAAGGCCTTTAAGTGGCCTTTTTCATCTTTTTAAAATTTTTAAATTTTTGAATCAAAATTTTTTATTTTCTTAATTTCTTATTACAAGAAAAAATCAAAAAGTATATCGATTAGCCTAACATAAAACAAAATTTAAAATAAAAAAATAATATAAAAAAGCTATTGCAAATGCAGCCTAAGAAAATAAGAGCATGCTTGGGATATCATTTAAGCTTGGCTTTTAAAAAATTTAATTTTTTTAAAAAAAAGAATAAAACAAGTGAGAGCGTTTGGAATAATTTAAAAAAATAGATGCTAGAAGAAAAAAAAAAGAAAGAAAAAAAATTTAACTTTTATTGAATTGCTTTGAAAGTTGTGCAAAATTAGTATCTCAAAAAAATCAACTTAAAAGTCAAGCCTTTTAAAAAAAGTTAGCCTTTTTATTAATCCCAAACAAGGGCTAAGTCTCTAGGTAAATAAACTAGCTAATCAACCCAGTAAACATGCTAAAGTCTTTGTTTGGTTTTTTTTAAAAATGGCTTTTTTGTAAAAAAGTTATTTTTTTGGAAAAAAGAAAAATTTTAAGCCATATTGTTCGATTTTCCAAAAAAATTAACTAATATTTTTTTCTCTTAATTAAAAAAAAGTTTATGCATATTATAAAAACCTTAATTTTTCTGAACTAAAATTACTATAATACCTACAAGTAAAAAAGTCAAACCTACCTCAAAAAAATAAAAAAAAAAGTACCAATATCCCAAACACTACAATTTAAAAGTAAAAAGTAAGAATATATTATTAAAAGTTAAAAAAAGCTACTACAGAAAATTATTCCAAACACTTCAATTTTTTTTATTTCTCCCTTTTTTAAAAAAAATTAAACATATTAAAAATTAAGTTTTTTATACATCCAAACAGACTCTAAATTGATCAAACCCTTTAAAAGAGAAATTATTAAATAAATACATAATTTAGTTTATCAATGTAATGCGTATAATTAATGCATGCGTAAGCAAACGAAGTCAGATTTTTATCTTCTACATGGATTGTTACGGTATTATATTTTAAAAGCAGAAAATATTTTTTTTACTTTGATAGAATGATTTAATTAAGAGAAATTTAAAGATTAGTTATCTTTTAGGGAATCGTAAGAGATTTAATTCTATAATTTTTTTAATAGATTTAATCTTTTATTATTTAAAATAATTTTTTAATGTCTAATTTACTCTTATTTTAAATCTAACCTTTCCGTTTCTAATTTATTCAATTTAAAATTTAATCATTTTCATTTTGGGCAAGAAGAAATAGGAATGATGGTTTTCAACTTACCATGCGCCATTTCTATAGCCATTAATGGCTCCACACAGACACAAGACACATGTCTTCACGGTGGTTCCCCTCCAACGGATCAAATCTCGCTCTCAGTTTTTTAGAATCGCCATTCTCAGCGTTGTGTTCTGCGTCTCCGTCGGCGGCGACAACATCTCTATTCACTACCTTTCGGTGTCATTCAACCAGGTCATCGGCGTCACTACGCCGTTTTTCACAGCGATTTTTGCGTATCTAATGACCTTCAAGAGGGAGGGATGGGTTACGTACGCTGCTCTAGTACCGGTTGTTACTGGGGTTGTGATCGCAAGTGGGGTCTGTTTCATCGATTATGTTAGTACATTGTTGGATAATGATTTAGTGGATTTGAATGTAGCCAAATCTGATCAAATTTCATTACGTAAATGGATCTGGTTGAGTGGGAATTCGATAATTTTTTTGATACATATTCTTTACATGATCAGTGTGCAACTGATATAATTATCAGTTACAAATTCTGTATTGAATAATTTTAAAAACACTTATATGTTGAATACTGATGCAATTATCAGTTGTATGTTATTACTAAGTACGCACAGTTCCCCTAAACCATTGGCACATTTATCAATTTAAAATTATGTTATAAGAAGATATGGCAACAGATGCTTAATACTGATAAATGATCAGTGGCATATGCATAGTGAACTGGAATTGAAATATATCGATGGCTTATATTTTTTATAAAAATATTTTCACTAACCATTGATAAATGTATCAGTGGTCATATTTGGTTGCGATTAGTTGAAATTTATATCAAAATTAATAATTTTGTGAATTTAAAAATGTATCAGATTTATGTGTATAGTGAAATAGTTTTGAAAATGTATTATTTGTATGTGACTGTGTATCGTTTGTAATTGTTATAGCGACGAGTGATTTCGCCCAGCACACACACATGCTACTTGATTTAAGGGATACACTATCTTTGAAAAAAATTTAAATATTATATAAATATATATAGAGAGAGAGAGAGAGAGAGAGAGAGAGAGAGAGAGAGAGAGAGATTGTTTTATTTAAGAGAAACGCCATCTTTAAAAAATCTTTGAAAAAATTTCAAATTATGAGATAATATATATATAGAGAAATGTTGCTTGATTTAAGAGATGTACAAAATAGAATATTGATAACATTTTCGCCAGTTAGTTATTGTATGGGCTAAATCTGTGAAAAAAAGATATAAAACTAGAACTTTGTTATCAGTTGATAATAAAAATTTTGCTTAAATTTCTCTTTTTTTAATCAAAACGGAAGTGTTAGTAGAATTTTCCTATCAAAAAAGTATTTGGATTCTTGATATGATGGTTTGCTTGTCGTCCAAAATGTTTATTAAAAAAAATTAGCATTATTTTTTGAAAAAATGATCTATTTTTTAACCTTTTTCTTTTTAGTGAGAGGACCTAAGAAATAAATTTTCTTTTATAGCAAAAGTGTGTTTTTTTTAACGGTCTTTAGTGAGCATTTATCTTAAATTTGGTAAAAATATTTTTCAAAATAGCAATTTTGATGAGTTGCTAAAAATTTTACCAAAATATATAGTTGAAACTCAATAAAATTCCTCTCTAATGATTAGCCAAAAGTCTTGACAAAAAGTCCTTTTGTTAAAATTTTTTTGTCAACACTTTAGGATAAGATTTGGCAATGCTATTTCTTATATCTTATCGTCATGGTTATATTTAAAAGAGATATAAAAAATTAATAGAGTTTAAAAATAGAGGGGAAAAGTTGTGGATATATTGAACAATGGACTAATATTGTCATTTTTTTTTGACATTATAACATTGTAACAACTAAAAAAATGTATTTATGTATTTCACATTGTATTTTATGTCTAACCAATGAGCAAGTAACTAACAGCATATTTTCACAAACCAAAAACTACGAAATCACTCATTTCATTCTGGGGTGAGAACCTTCAGTTGGTTATACCCTCCTCACCCCTAAACTATTAGTTTAGTTATAAAAGAACTAAAGGCTATAACTTCGTTTCTCAGGAAATTTGCATAACAAAAGATTCTGAATTTGAGATTTTCTATACAAAAAATATTTTCTTAAACAAAGGTATATTCGTGCTTGGATGGCTGCTCAAGATTAGCCTGGGGTGATAGGCCACCCTAAGGTGATGTTTGTTGGGATTGAGGGAGGGGGATAGAACTAAGGAGAGAGGATGATTTACTAAACAAAATTAGTCATTATTAGTACGCTTTTATATTTAAGGATTTGGACAAATAGTTTAGTAAAATTCAAATTATTTTTAGGATAACTAATACTACCCCTATTGTATTATTAGTACTGGATTCTAAATTATTTTTTTTCTATTCTAAATACAATGACACTTCTCTGAACTTTTTTGATATTATTCCAACTCTCCTCCCAAATATTGAGGTCTAAGTATTGTAATGAGTTTTGGTGGCTCTAAGAAAACTTATCAGAGAGGACTAGTTAAGGGAAAAACAAGAAAATATGGCCTTGTTTGGATTAATTATTTATTTACTTATTTGATTTTGTTTATTTTTATTTTTAGTGAATTTTTTTTATTTAGTCACACTATTATACTTTTTGACTCATCTCATCGAGATTAGCCAAAAAATAAAAAATCTTGATCAAAATATTAAAAAAAAATTCAAAAAAAAATAAAAATAAGCCAAAATAAGCTAATAAGCTAAATTTTATGTTACTTACTTTTGTCTTTAGTGGATTATTTTTTATCTTCTTATCAAGATTTTTTACTTTTTGGATTCATCTCATTGAGACAATCCAAAAAAATAAAAAAATTTTGTCAAAAAATAAAAAATGTTAAAAAAAGAGAAAAGTAAACAAAATTCTAACATTTAACCCTAACAGGGCCTGTTGGTAGAGGTCAGAGGTACAACAAGTGGGTAAGGTGTAAGAACTGTAATGCGGGGCAAAAGCAAAGGTATATAGCTGTACCATCTCATGTAGTGAGGGGAAGTAGCAAAACTAGGGGTGGGCTAGCTAGTGAAGGCAGCTGACAAAGACATGAGTCCATCAGTGAAGGAACTAGCAGAGGCAGGGAGTGCATCAGTGAGGAGCAAAAGCAACAAGTCATGTTAATCATCTTTATTTTCTTAAAATTTTTCTAGTGTTGATGCTTTTATTATCTTAAGAAAATGAACAATTAATAGGGGCAAGAAGCAACAACACCAATGACACACACTACTAGTGTGGGTATCATCACACAAGAGTTAAAGTTTTAAGTTGGTTTCTAAAATTAATTCTGAGTTGTTTTTCTTTAGTTTTTATTTGTTTTTATATATATTTTTTGATTTCAAATTGTTTTTCATGTCCATACTTGTTTTGAAAACTGTAATTGAAGACTTATACAAGTATAATAGCACAATTTTTTTTATGACAAAAAAATAACCACTTTAAGGTAATGGCCCTTTGTACCTATTTTTAAAGCGTAAATTTTTGGATATTTTTGTAATTACCTGCAAATCACAAATATCGACTAAGTCAGGGCGCTTCCAGTGAGAATCGAACACAAGACCTTCAAGTTTACACATGGTTCCAGTGACGATTTTAAACCGTTGAATTACCTTGGCGGTTATAATAACATATTTTTGTATAGCATATTTTTTTGAATAGTCTCGATGAGATAAATTAAAAAAAAAAAATTTGATCGAAAGATAAAAATAGGTTCACTAAAGACGAAAATAAGTAATATAAAATTTGATTTATTGGCTTATTTTGGATTATTTTTGTATTTTTTGGACTTTTTTTTATATATTTTGATCAAAAAAATTTATTTTTTTAGCTCGTTTCGATGAGATAAGTTGAAAAATAAAATAGTTTAACTAAACGATAAAAAAAATTTACTAAAAATAAAAATAAATTAATTAAAATATACAAATAAATAATCATCTCATACGGACATGGCATAAAGCATAGAGTTCACAAAAGACCAAAAAAAAAAGAGTACCAAGTGCATAAATCTCCCTTGCAGCAAGTCAAGAAAGCAAAAAGAGAGGCCTTCTAGCACCAACCCTTACAAGTAGACAAAATAGGTTATAGTTGTAATTATTGATCAGATCTATTTTTACCCCTAACTAGGTCCTAGTTCAATTCCATATGTGCCACCTCCTAGCCAAAGAATATAAGATAATTTCTTGATGGGCAATTTATAGATTTATAGAAAGATTAATTGTGGGTCATGTTAATTTTTTTTAAAGGCTCATGTTCAAATTTTTTTAAATATTATTAATTTTGTCAATTTTAATTGAATTTTTCAATAATAAATAGTAAAATTGATTCATAAAAATTAAATGAAAAACATATAAACTGATATAAACACTTTGAGATATTAAAAAAAATAAAAACCACTACTACTAAGAGGCCTAGCCAAGAAAGAGCTCTGCAATGAATAGATATAACAGCTGTCAAATTTTTACATTGCTAAACCTTGTGCGGGATTGTTTAGCAATTAATTTCCAAAATTTAACAAGATTGTTTGAGTCTGCATCTCTTGCATGGGCGGAACTACTAATTAGGAGCTAGAGGGGGCATGACACTCACCGAGAAATAACACAAAATAATGACTCAGCAACAAAATAATAACTAGCTTTTTTTTTAGTTTTTTGGTTTTTGGGTCTTTTTTTTAATAAAAAAATAAATATAAAAAATGTAGAAAAAGTCAATTTAGGCCAAACCAATGAGTTTTTTTAAAAGCTTTTAAGTAAAGAGTTTTTAAAAAAAACTAAGCCAATCATAGGCAAAATCTAGATGTTAACATAAACTTTAAAATTTCAGTAAGAGTTCAGATAACAAATAAAAATATTGTTTTATTGCGGAGTAATATGTGTTAAAGGATTATGAAAAAGAAATTAAGCCTATGTGAATAAGTAGGAATTTTGTCAATTAGCCTTATTTTTTGGGCCCCCTCTAGCAAAGTTTCTGAATTGGCCCACGCTCCCTCCTAATAAGACTCATAACATTTTTATTTGACATCTTTTGTGAGAAAATTAAAAGAATAACATATTTGCACCGTTTGAGTAACATTAGTAAAATATAACATTTTGACAGTTTTCATTCCCACTATTTGTCTTTAGCTCGCACTTTCACCAAATCACATCGTTAGAGATGCTCTAACCTGAGAGTATGCTCTAACACTTTACTTGATCATTCAATTGATAAAAGCGACATGCGCGGGCGGGGAAACACAACATAATTTATTGACAAACGAATGCAAACGATGTTCTAAACTTAAGGCCGGCCGGTCGGCCAAAACTCCAGTGACCCTTTGGAAGGTAGACTCTTGGCAAGGAAGAACAATCTTGTTGTGGTTGTGAAAACCATACTCTTCTGCAGCTTTGTCCAGGAGTTGCTGAAAAAAAGGGTTCTTTAAATAGGAAGTGGGAACAACAAACCTTTTCAATTCACTACCCACATACACCACAAAGTGCCCCTTTGGAGCTCTTTTCCTTCCTTCATCCTCTCCTTTCTTAGGCATATTCTTAAAGCAACTCATAAGTCACTATAGTAGTGGATGTGAGAAAGAGAGCGTGAGGAGAGACATGAAAGGCGTGTCTGAAGTCAAAGGAATGGCCATGTATATATAGAGCTTGAAGAGTGTGCCATGCATTTTTTTTTAATCTTGAGAGATAAGATATATAGTGGTCTAAGGGCAGAAACTTGAGAGTTTTCTTATTTTAAGATATAGATTCGAAACTTTTTAAATTTTATTAATTTTTTGGAGTTAGTTCATACAAGCTTTTGCTTTGATTTTAATTGGACCCACTAAAAATGGCAATGGGGTAGGGCGGGGCACGGGATGAGGTTTCTTATCTCCATTTTTTATTTGTTTAGAGTAGGAACGAGAAAAAATATTGAAAAAATAACAGGGAATGAGATGGGGGAAACAAATATTATTCCCACCCTATTTGTTATCGTGAAAGAAAAAATTCGTACACAACGAGACAGAGACATATGGGGGTGGGCCAAGGCGAATAAAATTGTTATCTCTAGGGTTCACCGCTAGTGGATGGTGAAAGTGATTCCCTATATTGCATGAATAGGTGTCGTCTCCACTCTATTAAATTTTTTTTTATGTATAAATATGTAAATTTTTTAGTATATAAAATATAACACCACTAAAATATTAAACATGTGGTATAAGATGGGTGTTAACATTTCAAAAAAATTACAAGTCGTTGAAGATTTATAATAGTTGTGATATATTTTTTACTTTAAAAAAAGTTAAACTAATAATACTAACAATTTTAATTTTTGTTTTTTCATGGAATTAACCCTTATGAATACCATTTTTGAAGTTATTAGAAATATATAATATTATAGTGTATTTTTTTAAAATTAATTTTGACAGATTATATAGAATTAAAAAGTTGACATGATTAAAATTTATTAAATAACACAACTGAATAAAATTTTTAACTACGCTACTGATTGTATATAAATTGATCCGAACACCACAAAATATTATATATATATAGAAGAAGATGGCCATAACATGGACGAACCAAGTTCGTGCCTACGTGTAAAATGCATAAAAGCAGGTTTATTTAAAAACTTAATTACTTAAATAGTATGTTTTAAATTTTTTTTGTCAAACTATGTGAAGGCGTTTGAAAAAGTGTTTGCTAATCTCTCCTTTTTATATTTCTAGATAATATATTATTAAATGAATAAATACAAATAATGATAAACATTCACGTAAAAATGCTTGAAAAAAAAAAAAAACAAACAAACTTGTCACGAACACATGCAAGTGGAGGGAGAGCACGCGCTATGCACGAATGTAGCCTTTTTAAGCTACAATTAATGGCCTTGTTTGGGCTAAATTTCAAAAATTTTGTTTTTTTTTTGTTTTTTTTGTTTTTTTTGTTTTTACTTTTTACAATTGTTTAGATAGGAAAAATTGGAAAAGTAATTTTTTTGATGAAAAAATAAAAAAAATCACTAAAAATAAAAATAAGTAACATAAAATTTAGTTTATATATATAGGCTTATTTTGCCTTAATTATGTTTTTTTTGAATTCTTTTTATATTTTGATAAAAAAATTTATTTTATCAGTTGATTTCGAGAGGAGAAATCAAAAAGAATAATAGATTAATTAAATAATAAAAATAAAATTTAACAAAATAAAATAAACAAATAAGTAATTATACCCAACGGAACCATTACTATGTCAGGTTGAATTAATGAGATAAGAGGATAAATAAGATAAAGATTACATTTATCTATACTATTATAATAAAAAAACTAGTAAAAGTATAGACAAAAACTAGTGAAGCACCGTGACATTAGTTTTTTCTCCATGATCCTTGAAGATATAAATGATAATTTTTTAAATGAATAAAAAATAAATGTGTAATTTTTAAAAATAATTACTTATAACTTACCACTCCATCCTAACTTTCCACCCTAACATAACTTCCTATATAATTAAATTCAAAATATATCATTTTCTATATTTTTAAAAAAAATATCAGCAAAAATTAAATTATAATAAAATAAATTGAGCGAACATCACACGTGCCCAAAAGTCTAATTTTTTTAATACCATTAGATAATAAATAAGATTATATATATGTACCGTAATATTATTTGTATCAAACTTGATAAAAATAAAAAATAAAAAATAAAATAAGAATTGAAGAACCTTTTAGCCATTCAATAAGAAGCAAAAATAATCCAAAGCGAAAATTAATTATTTTTATGGATTGAAACTATTAATCCCATAAAATCTAAATAATTTATCCTTTCGACCAGTTTGATACAAACATGATATTAGATATTCGAGAAAATAAAATTTTAAATGATGATTCTCGTTTGTTTTTTAGTTCATTTCAAATCTCCTCATCCAATTAAAAAAAAAATGCATGTACATCCGCGTCATCTAGCCACCTCATTAATGATACATTTAGGCTCTGTATGGTTTAGTTTTTTAGTAGTTTTTTATGGATTTTTTTTTGTCTTTTATGATTTTTTTTGATTTTTTAGATTAAATTTTTATTTTCTTGATTCATCATAATAAAATAAATTAAAAAGTCTAGCTATTTTGAAAAAAATTAAAAATAAAATTCACTAAAAATGAAAAAAGTCACATAAAAGCTTAGAGTGACTTTTCGTCTTATTTGAACTTTTTTTTTTACTTTTTAATCAAGTTTTTTAGTTTTCTAAAATGAGAAAAATTTTAAAAATATCATCGTTTAAACTAACATAAAATTTTTTACCAAAAAACAAAAAAAAATCATAAAAAAAAAACTATTCCCCACGATGCCTTAGTCAAACCTCTATCTTCGTATATTTTCTTCTTTTTTTTTTTCTTCATTTTTTTTTTTTTGAATAAAAGAAACCAAGCATATTGGAATATTACATGCACGATTCCTTGCCTCTTGGAAATTAATTCAGATTATTATGTTTGAATAAAAGATCTATTGAAAAAAAAAAGATAAATACAATTAAAATAAAGTGAATAAGGTAAATTTAATTACTTGTTTCTGTCGTTTTCTTTTGACTTTTTTTTATCAGATTTTCCTTTGACATTACAAAGTCATTACCCAAGTGTTAGCAAATAGTATGCTTTTCAACTATAACATTACGTAGAATATTAAATATGCAGGATATTGAATTTAATATATTTTTAAAAAATAAATATTAAAAATATACTTTTGACAGCTATTAATGTTTGATATTAATCAAAAAAATAAAATTATTACTTGAATTTCTTAATTCTTGACTTACCTTTCTCACCGTGTCTGTCTCTAATCATTCAGAATAATAATATACTAATTGATGAAAATTTGTTATTTGTAACGCAATAATTATACTACAGTTTATAAAGAAGAGAAGATAACCATTAGAAGAATTTTATTCATCATGACTTTTTATTTTATTTTTAAAAAAATTCTTTCTCAAATTAAATTCAATTATTCCAAACACTACTATGAAGACACCTAAAGACATAAAACAGTTTTTTTTTTCCAGTCTACCAAACAGAGCCCATACCTCCCTGTTGCTTTCTGTAGTAATTAATAGTGGAGGATGGATTATTCAACTAGGACTGTTGGGTATATTTATCCTCTTCAAGAAAAACAAAAAAGAACCAAACCAAACTGCTGTGGGTATTTTAGTCCAGTTTGGTTGGTTAAGTTTGAAAAGATAAAAAAAAGTTGGCTGAAAATAAAAATAATTAACCTAAAATTTGACTTATTAAATTTTTTTTTGCTTAGTTTTGTGATTTCTAAACCTTTTTCATATTTGTATTAAAAAAAATTTATTTTTTTAACTCGTCTCGATCAAATTAATCAAAAAATTATAATAAGTTAACTAAATAATTTTTTTTCCTATAAAAGAAAACAAATATATTATTATTTCAACCGATGCCTAATATTCAAATGACCTGGCTAGTTCTTTTGTCTTTATCATGCATGCGCTCATGATTCATTAGACAAGCATGCCTTCTATCATGAAAGATAAGATGTGAAATATTGAAGGTTGGTGAGGAGAAGTTATTTAGCTTGTGTTTGATTTAATTTTTTTTTTTATAAATTTTTTAGTTTTTTAACTTTTTAATAAAACAAATATATGTAAAAAGATATAAAAACAAGTAAATTGATTTTAATTGAAAACCAAATTAGTAGGCTTTTAAAGAAATTTTTAAGCAAAAAACTTTAAAAAAAAACTTAGCCAAACATAGGCTTAACATGCATAGAACGTCGTGTCAGTATGTTGATATATATGATGTGTTCAATCAATATATGCATAAATGTATTCATAATTTTAAGAAGCCTAAGAAGCTGTACTCATAGACAATCCCAATGGGATAGATGGCGACGAACTCCTCTCCTAAATTGAAAAAAAATTATAATTATAGTACTATTAATCTAAATATTACAAGATTATATTGTTCGCCTCCCAAGAATTTTTAAAAACTTAATATTTGCCCCTTAAGAATTTATAAAAATTATTCATCATTCTAAACGAAAATTCTATGTTCGTCATTAGCAATAGTTACAGTACATTAACATAATTCACATTAAAAAAAAACATATATTATACATATATTAAATGAGCATATTACATCAACATGCTGATATAATATTTTGTATGGCCCCGTTTGGTGAATTTGCTTATTAACTTATTTGTTTATTTTACTTATAAACTTGTTTATGTGACTTATTTTTTGTTTATTTATATTTTTTTTGAATTTTTTTTATATTTTAATCAAAATTTTTTTACTTTTTCGACTCGTTTCAATGAGAGAAATTTAAAAAATACAATAATTTGATTAAATAATAACAAAATTTACTAAAAATAAAAAAATTAATTTAATCAAACTTATTTATAAACAAATAAGCAAGTTTAGCTATACGGGCTTATATATGTAAAAAGAGGTGTCCGAATGTACAATTAAGGGAAGTTGTTGTACTTGGAAGAGCTCCAAATGTTGCACATGGATATTGAACCAATATACATATGTGCGTGTCTGTGAATTGAGAATTTGATAAGAAAAGATCATAAGTTATCCATTTCTGAATTGCCAGTAATATTTTCTATCCATTCTGAGCCATGATTGTGTATGCATGTCTCTTTGTCTTTTCTAAGGCTCTATTTTGGATTTTTTTTAAAAAAAATTTATTTTTTTATATAGTTTTTTTTTTGTTTTTAGGGAATCTTTGTATGTTAATTCAAATTAAAATACTTTTTAAATTTTTTTTGTTAGGAGAAATCAATAAAATAAAAAAAATTAACTAAATAACAAAAAAATTCATATAAGAGAAAAAGCCTTAAAAAGCCATTTAAAACTTTTTTTTATTTTTAATAAATTTTTTTCAACTCTAATTAGAATGATTATATTTTTATATTTATTTTGTAACTAGGAATGGAAAGAATAAAAAATTATAATCAAAATAATAAAAAATAAATAAAAAAAACCCAAAAAGAGTTAAAAGTCACGAAAATGCTATCCAGATCCTAACGCATTGCAAGTCATGATGCTTTTGTTTTGTCAACGCCTTCATCCTCATTTATTGATGTATCATTAACAGAGCTATTCCTTATTATAATGAGTTCGGCTTCTCTTCAATTTTGTGAAGGTTTGAATTAGTTTAGTTGGATTTTGTTTAGATTTTAAATATATTTATTTTGATGATTTAAATTATTTATTTTATTATTTTAAATATATATATTATTATTATAAAAAAATAAATTGATCGGATATCAATAACTATGTTAACAAATTAGATATGTGTTGATAAAATAAATAATAAAATAAAAATTACAGTTTATTTTTATTAACACAAATGTAATTTGTTAAAAAAGTTATCGATATTCGATCAACTTAATTTTTTACTTTAATTGTGTTCTTCTTTTATATTATAGAATAGATACAAAGAAAGAGTTCTAAGTTTTCGTTATTTGGTCTTCATCTTTTTCGTTCACTCTTTCAAATGTTTTTTTAGTCTCCGCGAAGCTAAATCCCTTTTACTTTGGAGAGAGAATTAAGCCTCATTTGATAACTAGACTTTAAGTTAGGTTTTTCAGTTAAAGCCATTTTAAATTAATTTTATTGAATTATATCTTGATATTTTCATTAATTGAAACTCTCACATCACCTAATAATTAATAATGCATTAAAATTGAGAAACATAAGAATATAAGCATGAACTTAAGTGGCAGATTATTTGATCCATGAGTGTAATACCAGGTTCTCTCTAGGCCCAGGGCCTGCCTTCCTTCGTCTTTGGGCTTTAGCCCATGCTTAAAAAAATAAATCCCAACCAATGGCCTGTTTGGAATGTTTAAAAGTTGAGTTTTTTTTTTGGATAAATAAAAAGACAAAAATGGGAAATTATTTGAAGTGTTATGAAAAGTTACTTTTATATAATAAAAATAAAATAAAATTTTTGTTTGGGTAGAATAATAATTTTTTTTTTCTATTTTAAGGTTAAAAGGTAAAAATATCTGAGATAATGAAAGGTTTTGATGTAGGCTTTAAGTGGGTATTTTTTATTGGATAAAAGCTCATTTTAAGTAATTCGAACAGAGTGTTTAAATTAATTTTACAGAGAGAGAACATTTTAAAATAGCCGAACAGTGCCTATAATATACATAAGGATTTTTAAAAGTAAAAAATCTGATAAAATTCTAAAAATTTTACTAAAAAAAATTAACAAAATCAAACAACAATCATGTAAATTTTTGTTCAAAAATCATGTGAATTTTGATTTATGCGTGACTTATTATTTTATATAACTCATATTATATACGCATCACGCGTGCCGTAATTGCTAGCGCACGCATGCGCTCGCACACACACGCCCGCATATATATATATATATATACACTTTTTTCAACTTAGCCTATATTTGGCCTAAAAAGTTTAGTTATTTGGCCTTCTACTGTAATTAATAGACTTTTTTCACATTTTTTTATATTTATTTTTTTACAAAAAAAAAAGTGTCAAAAAAACAAAAAATTCATAAAAAAAACTAGCTAAACACAAGCTCAATTGTCTCTCTCCTTGTCTCTCATTAGACACACAAAACATGCTTTTCTGTAGTTATTTCCAAGTCAAATCTCTCTCTCTCTCTCTCTCAAAAGTACAAGCATGCTTTTCCTTTGGTTGAAGGCTTTTCCTCCAATGGATAATATCTCCACTTCATACTGCTTTCTTTTCTTTTGTTAACATTATAGTTGATTCAAACAAATGGTGGGTCAAGAAAAAGCAATAAATTAGGTAGCATGTTTGGTGTGGCAAATAATAAATAAACAAATAAAAACTTAGATTAACTTTAATCATCTTGAAGTAAACTTTAATTCATTGAAAACATGCGTGGAAACTCTTGCTTTGAAGAAAAGCTTTAAGCGCCGTTTGGCAATTTTTGTTTTTTGGCTTTTCGCTAAAAATGTAAAAAATTTAACACGGTCAGTTTGGCAAAAAAGTAAAAAAAATTAAAAAACTAAAAAGTCAAATCAAAACACTAATTCCTAGATTTTTTATTAAAACTCCAATCACTTTTAAAATTTAATAATACCCCTTATTCATAATTTATTTACTGCTAATATCAATTGTATATAATTGTTAATATCAAATATTTAGAAAGACAAAATTGCCCAATTTGAATAAAAAGTAAAAAATTATCTTTTTACACAAATAACCTACTTAAAAAAAACTAGTTTAAAATTATGTTATTAAACGACCTATTTTAAATCAAATTTAATTTTTCAGCTAAAAATAAAAAAAAAATTAATTTAGTTGCTAATTGGGCCCTTAATACACAATCTATTTTTGGGTGTATGA
The DNA here is from genome assembly GCA_032270985.1 of Heliamphora pulchella. Lineage (NCBI taxonomy): Eukaryota > Viridiplantae > Streptophyta > Magnoliopsida > Ericales > Sarraceniaceae > Heliamphora > Heliamphora pulchella. Next base: position 1,361 of record JAULJZ010005301.1, on the reverse strand, counting down.
TATGTATTTTATAAATTTCACTATGCATATTCATAGTTAAATTACAAATTAAGAGTCATAATTAAAAATTAAACCACACAGGTTCATGAATTAACCACCACAAAAAATATAAATTTAGCAATAAAACTCATTACAAAAATCACATTTTTTTATAATTCACAACTTTTAATTTAATATTTTAAATATTTTCGTAACTTTAACAATAAACATTTGTAATTTTAGCCATAAAACGTAAAAGTAAATTATGGCATCGTTTGGTAACCGGCTTTAAGCTGAACTTTTTTACTTTTTGCTTAAATTTTAAAAAGTTAAAAAGCCTTATTTGGTAGCACCTAAAGGCTTTTAACCTTTTAGACTTTTTGCTTTTTACATAAATTTAATATATATATATATATATATATATTATCAGAACTTTTATTATACATATTCATTTTTTATAAAAATTATATTTTTTAATTCTCAAAATCTATCAAATAAGATATATATTGAATATAAAATTAACTAAAAATAAACTTTAAAAAAATTATAACAATTTCAAACCAAGCCTTTTATTTTTTGGCTTAAAATAAGTCAAGTTTTTTTTTTTTGGGCTTTCAGGCAAATGTCCAAAAAAATAAATTTTAACGCGCAAGGTCTATCAACAAAAATTTTATTGCGCAAGGTCTAATTGCGCGTTTTCTCCCGAAAACACCCTTCAAACAGATAAATTTATCTGTTATGTATAACAAACAGATAAATTTATCTGTGCCTTCCAAAAGATGTGTAAGGCACACAGATAAATTTATCTGTACTTTTCAAAAGACGTGTAAGGCACACAGATAAATTTATCTGTTAGCTTGCTTTACACATGTGAATATTTTTATTTTTTATTTTTTATTTTTTCAATTCACACACTATTAAAGTAAGCTTAAAAATTGAATCCTAGGAAAAAAAAGAGAACAAACAAGCTTGAAACAAGAATCCATCTTTTACGTAATAAATTTCGAAATCAATAAACAAAAATTCAGTCTCATATATATGTACCATCATGCCTTCATATACGATTTTAGTGTTCTGTACGAACATTCTCAGTAGAATTCTTCGATCAAGTCTAAGCAACCAGAGAAATGGCTAGTAAGCCAGCGAAAATGGTTCCGATTGTGAATCTGTTCGAAAAAGCGAAATTTGCTGCAGATCCCAAGAACAATCGGATTATGAATTATGGGTGCAGAACAATCGATGAACATGATGGGTGTTGAAATATTAGATTGATTAGAATATTAGATTGATTAGATTGATTTTATTCTAATTTGGTTTCCTTTATTGTTTATCCATATTCGCCTATAAATAGGCTATATATTGTACAGTTTCAATTGACCGAA
>JAULJZ010005290.1:0-16867 GCA_032270985.1 Heliamphora pulchella | reverse complement strand
CCGAAGGTACAGAGCACCTACGCTGCGCACGTTTTCGGACTTACACCGAGGAGCAATGGAAGCCCAACTCAACCAAATCTACTGTCACGATACATCTAGGGATAACATTTAAAAACCCCCAAAACAGTTTATACACCACAGGAATAATAGAGATCCCATCCACCAAAGTGGAGATCAAAACCCATTTCCAACAAAACGCTTGAAAGGTGAGACTCAACCCCGCGGGTTAGCTCCAAACCTCCAAAATCACGTTTTTCACCCGATTTCACAAATCACCATTTTCAAACCTCCTTTTGAAAATCACGGACGTCAACACACCCAAATCATGTATAAAAATTGAGAAAATGCGTAAAAACCCACTTTTACCCAAAAAACGAGGTTTACACATGAAAATCAAGTTTTATGCATTTCAACCTGGTGAAAGCATACACAGTTACATATATCACCCTAATACAACAGTAGGGTCTAGAATCCTACCTTGGAGAGTCAAGAACTCGACGTCTCAAAACTGAACGGCGTCAGAACGAGAATCCGACCGGATATATACGAAGCCCTCGGCCCCGATAGCAAGGATGCACAAAGGAATCAACAAAAACGCAAGCCCCGGGCCCTCAAAACTAGAGAGAAGGCATAGAAAAAGGGAAAGAAAAAGCTTTTTCCCAAACGTCCATTCCCTGGAAATATATATAGACACGCCAAAAAGCAGTTCAGTTGACTGAAGAGGCAGCTTTAGTAGACTGAAGCCCCTCAAAACGCATAAACCGCCACAAGTTCAGTCGACCGAACCCCCCTTTTCTGTCGATCGAACTCCCAAAAACCAGTTTAGTCGACTGAATTGGTCCCCCCAGTCGACCGAACCTCAGTAAAAAGCTGCTGGAATTTTGGTACTATTTTGGGTCTCGGTTTTGGGAAGGAAAATAAGGTTTTTGGTCCAAAACAAGCCAAAAGCCAACAAAACAAGCATCTGCCAAACCCCGAAAAGTGTAAAACACATCTACACATGTTGTTCTACAACTTAAGGCACAAACCATGCATCGATGCTATCATTTACTGGAATAAAAACGTCACGTATATAAACATCTCAAAATTACAAGGTTCCGGGTCTCACAATTAATACCCCAAAATCGAGACCAATTGATGCCCCATTTTCTATAAATTTTTTGTACAAGTGTTGAACCATTTTTGCTTGTGTGAATTAATTCACCTACTTACTTTGGGATATGGCCTTATTGTTAGACATAAAAGTTGTATAAAATATTTTTATCTAAACTATGACAAAAAATCAGAACCTAACGCCAAGTCAAAGTACCTCAAAATGTTGTTGTACTATAAAAATTGATGGTTGAGAGTGATTGATAAATGGTTAAGTTAAATCCTTAAACAAGAGAAGGCTTGAGCGAGTGCTTAGTGTCTTTTAAACCTAAAAAACAAGTAACCATGGTCCCTAAGACCAAAGAAAGAATTCAACCGTCCGAATCATTTTAGTACTTCACGTTATAAGAGGGGCAGAACTCCATGTTGACGGATAAGCTGTGTTTGCTTGCTAGGCACGGAGGTTTTATTACTCGAGGGGCATGCTTAGCTCGTTGGCGAAAGCTCTGTTCGTACGTGTATAAGATAAGATGAGAGTGCTTAGCCATTATCTTGAACATGAATCTATGTGAATGATGCTTTTAAATGCTTTGATGCTCATGGTTTGAATTATGACAAGTTTTGAAAGCATGAACTATTATTTCCAATGCCATGATATTTTTACTTCCAATGTGTTATCCATGATCTTTCGAAGAAGTATGATGTTTATAAAAGTACTATCAATGTTGTGTGATTGTTCCAAAGTGCCAAGTTACAATGGTTTTTGGCTTTTTATATCCCGTTATGAGAGAGGTTACTCAACTATGGATTTTTCATTTGTTCCTATAGGAGAGGTTTTCCATTAAGTGGGGGTTACTTGCCTTTAAGGCTTTAGGGCTGAGTCTCAGGTTTTAGCACATACCACTTGTGCTTGGTGGAGAGTGACCCTCATTTTATCACGTTGCTATCCGTGCATTGAGAATTGAGGTTATAGTACCGTCGGAACTCCTAGTCACGAGGTTGACGACTACTGGACACTATTGGGGATTGGGTTTATTTTTAAGAAATTGGTTATTCATTAAATTGTTGCAGTTGAGCCAATGATATATTTTTGCCATACTGAAAAAGTTCGTAAAATCTGTGATATTTTTATGTTCGAGCAAATGCATCGGTTTCTATGATTTTGTGAAAAGTATGATGAACTATTTTCTAAAAGAATTTTTAGTTATCTTTATCTACATTACTTCCTTTTTCTGTTCATGATAATGCTAAGTGCATTCTCCTATAACCTCTGTGGTTGCAGATAATAGGAATGGCTAGGAGTTGGTCCTCCACATGCGTAGTTAAGTAGTCTTTGAAGTTCGAAGCTGATGTCAAACGTTGTTTTGGTCCCGTTATCTTTTGTTTAGTTTTGTACTCAGTAAAACATCTTATGATGGGAACTAAGGTTTTGTTATATTAGAAGCAATATATGCCCTTGGGATGGTGTATCCCTAAAAACTTATGTTTACCTATTTTATGAAGGCTTATGTTTGTTTTGAAAGTACATAGATTGGTCTCGTAATATTGTTTTAAGCCTAGTCTTTTTTCCATGGCTGTCGTGCCTGAGACGGGATCATATCCCTCTTCATAGGTCGAATACCGTGCAGGAGTGCGGTGTGACACCTTCAGTGGATCAAAGATGCATGAGCCAAACTGTTTAAGCCCAAGGAGTCCAAAGAAGATAAGGCAGCCAGACTAAGGAGAGAAGAAGATCTTGCCTTAACTGCAACCTTTGCGGCCCTTGAAGAACAAGAGAAGTCATTAAAACATGAAATGGCAGCCAAAGAGTGTGCAACTAAGAAAAAGAAGGTGGCTGAGGACAAGAAGATGAAGAAGAAGCAGTTCAACGACCTATAATTTTTGCTATGTCAAAAAAAGGAGAAAAAAAAACAAGAAGACAGAAGAAAATGAGAAGGAAGAGAAGAAAATGAAAAAGATTAAGAAGAATGATGTTTTTAAAATTATTTTGTGAAGGAGAAGATGCAACATTCAAGCTAACATACAATTTTTGTTTTTGTTTTTGGTTTTGTTGTCAATGATGTGTGATTGCTTTTGTAAACATACATTTGATAGTTGATGGTTATTGGTTTTAGAAAACTTTTGAAATATTGTTGTATGGATTTCATCTTTCGTGAATGGAAACATTAAATCTTATACCAACTATTGAATGATTGAGTTGCTTTGAAAATCATATTGATATATCAAGTGTTGATCTGCTGCCATATTGAGACTGTGGAATGTTAGGTCTTTTTAAATTCAATCTTCATAAATGTTTTTTATTAGATATCAATTTTCTAGATTTCAAATTGTAGGTATTGCTTTTGCAAAATCTGTTGAATATCTTATTCTATTGAATGCCAAATTGTTGTGGTTGCGCATCTTGATTAAGGTAAAGAGATAAGGGGAGTACCCTTGTCCAAAGTCTTTTCAAGTGTTTTGTAGAAAATGTTGCAATCAACAAAAAATAGGAGATTGTTAGCCCAGGACATTTTAAATTAATTTTGATGATTTTAATAATTTATTTTTTTAATTAAATTGATTTAAAAAGGATTATATTTAAATATTTCTAAAAAAGGTAGTATCGACACTACATGTCAGATGAGTCGACATCTTATGCCATTTGTAATATCACAGATTACGATGCAAGAAATATAGGCAACATTGCAAGGAGTATAGACAACATTGCTAAATTTCAATAAAATAGTACAATAATGATAATGCACTATAAAATAAAGAACTAGAATCTACGAAACTATGAAACCCGATCAAACTATAGAAAAAGGATAACTAGTTTATGTAGACATCCCAATTTGACTCCGCTCAATCTTAGGTGAATCCGATGATGAAAACAGGTAGAATAGTGCTTCAGTTCGATCCTCGAGAAGTGATCCAAGTGTGGTATTTGAACCCAGAACCTTCAAATCAATGAAATTTTGTCGAACCATCAAAACTTGCTGTCCAAGTGAGGTGACCGCCATGTTCTTTGCGGCGACCGCCACCTCCAAACCGGTGACCACCAACTTTCATTGTGGTGACCGCCAATAGAACCTTGTGGAACCTTTCAAAAACATGGCGACTGCCAACTTGTATTGTGGCGACCTCCAACTCTAAATGGCCTGACATGTCTTAGAACGTGACAGCATCTCATTGGTTGAATAACTCTATAAATACTGTACCATTTGTACAATTTCAGGGACAAAAAATTAGAGAGAGGTTTAGAGAGAGAAACTCTGCCGAGAGCCGAGTCTCGACGTCGAAGCCCTGCCGAAATACTGAGATTCGAACCTCCGTCGCCTACATTGAAGTCTTGCTTGGATCACCACCCGAGGATTGAACCATTGAAGTACATTCCCGACTTGAGGATTCTCCGACAATCTAGGTACCTCGTTTGGATCCCCGATCCTTCTAGCTCCATTTTCTCTTTTTTGGAGTAATCGGGTTAACTTTCAATTTCAATTTGCATGTTTATTTTGTTTACATAATTAAACTCATTTATTGTTTAAATTGGCTTATGTAATTGGTTCATTGTTTAGTTATTAACTTCCTCTTATTCACACTTAACACATTTGTTAATTTTTTTCTTTAATTCATTAATTAGTGCTAATATAATTTGACAATACGACTAAATAATGTCGTTATTGTTACAATAAAAGTACTTACAAAACAATAGTTGCAATTGTCAGTATTGCACCTATTTAATGATAATTTTTCTTTTAATTTTAATTTAGTATTTTCTTTGTTAGTATTTTATTTATTTATTTCTTTTCTTTCTTTTCTAGATTAGTTAATAGTTAATTTAATGGTGTTATTTTTTTTTCTCTTTTTTTTGATACTAATGTCCATTTTAGTTTAATGTTTCTTTTCTTTTAGCATTAATGTAATTTTCCTTCAATGCATTATTTTCTTTTCTTGTAATATTAGTTTAATATTCTTTTTCTAACATTTTATTTTTTTTCCATTACTAGTTTTAAATTTCTTTATAATGTCTTATTTTCTTTTTCTTTTTCTCTTAGTGTTAATTTAATTTTTCCCTTATTAGTGTTTCTTTTCTTTATTGTTAGCCCTTGTTTTCTTTTTCTTTTAGTTCTTTTCTCTTTATCTTTAATGTTAACATTATCATTTTATTAAACCCAAAAATTACAAAAAGACTTTTAAGTTAATTATCACGTTTAAATGGCATTATAATTTTTTATCATTCTTTTTATTTCTTTTTCTTTCTTCTCTTTTCTTTTCTTTTCCATTTATTATGTAAATGGTTAGGTTCTCTTTTAATAGTATTTTCTAACCATTTTATTTGACATCTTTTACAAACTTCTTCTTCAAACTCTCTTTTGTTAAAACACATTTATCTTTGTTTTCTTTGTTAGTAGACTTTCTTTCTTGTGCATTTTTCATTTTTAGTGCTTATCATGTTCATATTTTCCTTTTTAAAAGAATGTTATGCATGTTTTGATTATTTTTTTTACATGCATATTTAGAGTAGTTTAGGTCTTTTTGTAGCAAATCATATTTAGGTAATTTTAGCATCTTTAGCCTATTCTAACTCTTTCATTTGAATCATGCTAGTTTAGATGATTTTGATAAAGTTGCATGTGGGAGTGTTCCATGTATCCTTTAGTTAGAAATTGCTTGCCATAGGACATAAGATTTTTATTTTGATATTTTCTTTATTTGGCGTTCTATATACGTATGTTATATATTTTCTATATTTGATTTTGAATGTTCTCTTTTTACCTCTATTTTTTTTATTTGCATGTATTTAAGAAATCAAATTAAAGAACCAATGATGATTAGTAGAGGCCAACCTTACAGTTGGGCGAACGGGATGCCTAACACCTTCTCCGATTTGTACCTTAGCCCCCGAACCCTTTTTCTCTGGTTAACATTTTAAAGATCAGTATGCCATTTTTGTTTTTCTTAGTTTTTCTCAAAAACTAAGTGGCGACTCTATTTTCAATAAAAGGAGTTTTCAAAATTTGATTTTTAAGGTGTTAAGATATTTTTCGAAACATCTTTGAATTTTCTTATTTTTGAAACGTTTTCCAAAATCCAAAAATCCCAACGCCATAGTTTGAAACTACAATAAAACATGCTTTAGATTTAGAAATTACTAATTAAGCACAAAATTAAGAAGTAGGCATGCAATCGAAAATGTAACCCGACCTCTTCACATAAGAAGAGAGTGAAGTGAGAAGCGTCGAGGATCTTACAGAATACTTGAAGCGTAACCTGGGTGAATCCTCAAGTCAGAAGAATAGAGCTTAATTGTCCGATCCTCGAGGAATGCTCCAATTCCAATCAGTAAGTCAGGAATTCGGTAGAGTATAGGCATAATGCAGCTCGTGCGTCTGCGAAGCAGCAGGGTGCTGGCATCAAAAATTGTAGTCTCTCGGTACTTCGACAGAGTATCTCTCACTCAAAATTTTTGTCCAGAAAAATGTACCTGGGGTACGGTATTTATAGAATTCATCGACCAATGAGATGCTGACACGTTTTGGGACATGTCAGGGTTTTTCAAGGTGGCAGTCGCCACATCATGAGTTGGCGGTCGCTACTTCAGAAGAGTTTCCACAAGCTTCATATGGCGGTCACCCCTATGTAAGGTGGCGGTCCCATGGTTGGAGTTGGCGATCGCTACTTCAAGCTAGGGTTTTCACAAGTTTCTCAAACGGTCGCCATAATGCAAGGTGGCGGCCTCATGGTTGTAAGGTGGCAATTCTAGGTTCAAGTTGGTGGCTATAGGTTTGGACATTGTGGATTCACTGGTTCAAAGATTTTGATCATTAGGTACGAACACTGAGCTTGGATCACTTTCTGAAGACATTTAAAAGCACCATTTCACTTGTTTTCATCATCGAATTCCTTTGAATTAACCTAAGATTGGAAGGGTCAAATTGGGGTGTCTACAGTTGCTCCTCTTTGATATAACTTGCATAGCAACGCATGATGCGAGTTATATCAAAGATCTAGAGACAACATCCATTTGACCGATCCGTCAATCTTAGGCCACAAACACACAAGCATGCATATGATGTTGGTCGTACTAGAATTTTTATTGAGCTGCTCACGTATCCCTTTGCTAGGGATCAGACTAAAACGTAATTTCTAGGGCAAATACACAGATGTAAAATGATAAACATGATGCAGATTCTAACATGATATAAACACTGGTATGATCAAACAATTCCCCAAAGATCGAGTCAAAATCTAAATGGAGTACAACCAAACAAACAAGTCAAAGATCGAGTGAAGATCTAAGAACTCAGCTAAGGATAAAATAATTAAAAGGATCGAGTTAAGATTCTAAAAATTATCTTAATCAAGAAAGAAAATACAAATTAATGAGTCGAGTCAAGACTCAAGAATTCAGAACGATAACGAGATAAGGATAATTAAAAGTCGAATCAAGACTTAAAATTATTCTCAACGGAGAGCAAATCACAAATCAATAGGTCGAGTCAAGATCTAAAAATTCAGGACGAAAACGGGATAAAAATAATTAAAAAGTTGAGTCAAGATTTTAAAATTAAATTTATTGGGAGAAACCATAAATTAATATGTTGAGTCAAGACCTAAAAATTCAGAATGAGCACGTGATAAAAATAATTAAAAGCCGAGTCAAGACTTAAAACTATTTTCATCGGAAAGATAACCACAAATTAATAGGTCGAGTCAAGATTTAAAAACTCGAAACGAAGCACGGGATAAAAATAATTAAAAGCCGAGTCAAGGCTTAAAACTATTTTTATCGAAAAGCAACCATGAATTAATAGGTCGAGTCAAGATCTAAAAACTAGGAACAAAGCACGGGATAAAAATAATTAAAAGCCGAGTCAATGCTTAAAACTATTTTTATCGAAATGATAACCCTGAATTAATAGGTCAAGTCAAGATCTAAAAACTCGGGATGAAACACGAGATAAGAATAATTAAAAGTTGAGTCAAAACTTAAAATTATTTTTATCGAAAAGCAATAAAAATAATTAAAAATCGAGTCAAGGTTTAAAATTATTTTCAAAAGCATAAGCTAAACACCCAAACATTCTCTAAATAGGCCCCAAGGAGTAATGAATACCCCAAAACATCATCATGGCAAACTGACACGTACCCACAAACTCCAAAGTTGGTGGTCGCCGGGTTCGAACCTCGAGGTCAGGTGATGTGACCGTTGACAAGCTGGCGATTGTGAACTCCAAACCCCATAGAGTTAGAGGTTGCCACGTGGCGTTTGAAAAATCTCTAGGTCACTACCTTGGTCGCCACCTTCTAAGGTAGTGACCGCCGCTTTCAGACGCGCCCAAGGCTCCCCAAGCATGCGAGTTAGGCTTCATTTGTTACGGTTGGTATACTGAAAATCATGTTTTTAGTATTTAATTTTATTTTAATAAAATTAATTTTTCATTTTATGAGAATCTTTATGAGCAATGTATGTGTATCATTTCTTTAATGTTATGCAAGGATGTTCGATATTCTGTATAGTATTTAATCTGGTGTGTAGAGTACAGCTTGCACACAGAAGATCAAATTTTTTGTTCTTGTAGAATATAAGTTTTATGATCACAGTTTAGATGAAAATGGATATACCATCGGTACGACTATAGCACAGAGTTTTAATAGGCCTGTCTTGGTTACGGGTAACAGATAATAGTGTTGTTTATTGTTCTGACTTTCTGTGCTAGTACACTTTGTGTGTATTGAACGGGATATTTGGAGTAATTAATTTCATACTGACTATATAAATTAATTCACACCCCAAGGTTATTATAAATAGTGCTTATCCTCTTAATTCTAAAATAATTATTGATTTGTTACTTTGATTCATTAGAGAGTGCGATCTTATATGGGTCTATATTCTCGGTGAGTTGGATAGTGGTATTATTTATATGGCGAATATTAATTATTAATAGAATTCACGTCCCGAAAAATCGGGATTGATGATACCCCCTGAAGGAAGCTTATAAGTTTTGATCGAGCCAAACCCTGCAGGTAGATTCAATTATCCGGCGGTCAAGTAAGTTAAGCGAAAGGATTTAAGGAATATCAAGATGCCGATTAAATTAAATTGTCAGTAATTAAATTTAATTGGCAGGTATCGAGAATCTTGACGTGGGGAGAAATGGTAAGCATTTAATAATAGGAGCTCAATGCTATATGGTCTTGAGATTATAGGTCAGAGTGCAATTATAGTTCTTTAGTGGTGTGAACTGTAATTCAATATTTTATGAAAATTACAAAAATTGCTGCTGATTCTTCATAATTGCAGATACCGCTATGAGGTTTACTTAATTGCAGAAATCGCTGATACATGTCTGTGTTACATTGGAAGTCTTACTCATAATTACTCTCCAAGTCCCTGCTGTAGCCCTATATACATGCGGGTAGGCTGAACCAGTTTTATAACTTGTCTTCCAAGACTAAAGTTATCCTGGTTCTGCCGGTACGAGTTCTCAAAGGATTATAGCCCACACTATATCCGAGAATCGCATAAGGGAATACAGCAGAAGATCTGACAGAAGCTTAAACTTGGATTCAAATTATCGTTGAAGATTCGACCGGTAAAAAGGTATTTATTTAAACTAACTTCGGGTGCACGGGTTTTATTTGGATCGTTCGTCATCAAAAGTTTTATTTGGAGCCCATTTTGGTGTTTGCCCGTCCAATTAATTTTTTTTCAGATAATCATTTGTAAAAATAAAGATCTTTGCAGTTTTTCCTCCAACATCATTCTCACATCTCCACTCTCTCTCTAGCTACCTCACTGTCTCTTAAATCCTCTCGGCTTCCCTCTCGTTTTCTTGTGACTTTCGAGCTTTTTCCTTTACCTTTTGATCATGGCGGGATATGGACGTGGTGACGATATCTTTGGGGCTCGACATGTCTCATTTGCTAGCAAGAGCTCCTCCATGGGTGCTCTTAGGAGTCGAACCCTAGCCTTCCTACTAGCGGAGTTACCACTAATTTGCGCTTTGTTGTGTAGGGGGTGATGGACGTTCAAGCACTCGAGGCGGAGTGGACTCTTCGTCTGCCCCTTTTGACCAGATAACCTACGCTCCTGCACCCCACCATTTGGGCCTGGGTGGGATGAGGCGATACGAGCCTCCTGTCGATGTTATTGTCGCTAACATTCTTCTCTGAGAGCCAGACTAGCATATCTCTCGTCAGCATCCCACGGTAAGTCCTCTTTTCTTTCTTTTCGATGTTGAAGCATGCTTTACCTTTATTGTCTTGAACATAGATGCATGCCTAGGATCCCCTGTGACTTGTGATGTGTATGTGATTTGATTCTTAAAACATTGAAAATTATCCCAGTTAAACATGCGATATCAAGATCTGTTAATGAACTGGACATTAAAACATGTAACAATAACATTAAAAGGGAAAACTTGGTCATCAGACTGATAATTAGATAGGTACCCATGCAAAGAAGATTCTGAAAAAAAACGTAGGGACACTAGGATTAGGGTTTTGATGCAAAGAGGGGGTGGTTTTTCATTTTTATTTTTTTAGAAAATCATAAAATCTAGGGGGTGATTTTTCATTTTTAGGAAGCCACAAAATCTAAAGGGATGGTTTTTTATTTTTAGGAAGCCACAAAATCAAAGGGGATTTAGAATAAAGATTTTCCTGACGCACTAGGGCTTAGGGTGCCTAGTCTTCTAAGGTTTGAAAGAATCGAAGGGTCATCACACACACACACGAACCTAGAGTTGAAAGATTTATTTGGCTCACCAGGGGTTAGGGTGCCTAGTCTTCTAGGGCTTGAAAGAATCCAAAGATCGTCACACACACACGAACCTAGGATTGAAAAATTTATCTGTTTCACAAGGGCTAAGGGTGCCTAGTCATTTAGGGCTTAAAAGAACTGAAAGATTGTCATACGCACACGAACCTGTTGGCCTAGCAAGGCTTCAATGACCGTTTGGATGATAACAAACTTATGTATCTAATTGTACAAATTGAGTTTATAGGAAATATAAATTTAGCACATACATAAAGTGGAAGCCATGACGCAAATTTCAAACACTTTGGCGACAAGCTTTTGAAACAAGACAATGGATGAAAGGTTAAAGAACTTCAAGAAGTGAAGAATTTCAAATGTATTATTAGGACCTATGTAAATTTACTAAAACTCATGGATATATGTTTTTGAAGCTCATAGGATTCCTAAATTATCTTTAAAATATTTTTTCCAAAACTTAAAGTGATCAAAACCATTTGGAAAATCAATATTTTGGACTTTCTGCGCTCCAGTCGACTAATGAACTAAATCCAGTCGACTGAAAATGGTCTGTCAAACAAAGCTTTGAGATTCAACACAGTCCAGTCGACTGAGCTTCAGCTCTAGTCGACTGAATGCTGGTCCAGTTGATCGAACAAGCTTTCTCAGTCGACTAAACAGGCTAAAAATTCAAATTTTGGCTGAAATGGCTAGTTTGACATTACCATACATAGCCCAATGGCTAGTCCAGGATTGAGGCCTATAAATAGAGCCTTTGAGCTCTTGTTTCAATCATTAAAAGCCTCTTAAACATTCTCTCTTGTTTCCTACTTCATTGTGATTCAAAACTCTTGATTTTTCAATCGTTTCTTGAGAGAAAAGATCATTAGATTTCTTATTGAGCTTCATTGACATATTCTTTTGAGAAGTGAGTTAGTGCTTTCAATTCTTGTACTCATCTGCTCATCCTAGGAGCATTCTTTTGTACATTTTCTTGTCATTCTATTGTATTTGAGAAAGGCATTTATCAAAAGAGGTTAATCCGCCTACAAGGATTGGATTACTTGAGAATGGTACATTCTCAAGAGAGGCTACTCCGCGTAGACTAAGGAGTGAGGCTACTCTGCCTAGTGAAGGAGTGATAGTGAAAAATCCTCATAGTGGTTGGGTTAAGGTAAGGGCGTAGGCCGTTGCGCCGAACCTTGTAAAAATCGTGGTGTCATTCTTCTATCTTGCTTATTTTTCATTTACCTCATTATATTGCTTTTCTTTGCATTACATACATTTGCACTTGAATCATTCAATATCTAAATCATTACTTGTATCTTTTATTTTAAAACTAGAAAGCTTTGAATCTTGTGTTTTCATTTTGCAAGAAATATTGTCAATTAAAATATTCTTGTACTTTAATTTTCTATCAAAAAGCTATATTTGAAAATTTACTTGCGAATTAAAATTGATAACTATATTTGGATTTTTGAATTATTAGAACAAGAAAAGTGTTGTATTTGGTTAACAAGAAGTTTTATATATTGTAAATTAAAATCTACACTTGTACTTAAATCTTTTAACAAAAAATTTTTGTTTATAAGATCAATTCAAATTTACTTGTGATTTAAATAAATAATATATTCTTGTGAATTTAAAAATTATACACTTGTATTTGAATATTTGATATGAGATTTTTTAATTATCCAATTCACCCCCTCTTGGGATTACACAAACTATCACGAACCTAAGGTTAAAAGATTTACTTGGCGCACCAGGACTTAAGGTGCCTAGTCTTCTAGGGCTTAAAAGAACTGAAGGATCGTCACACACACATGACCCTATGGTTAAAATATTTGCTTGACTCACCAAGGCTTAGGGTGCCTAGTACCTAGTTTTCTAGGGCTTGAAAGAACCGAAGGATCGTCGCACACATACGAACCTAGGGTTGAAAGATTTGTCTGGCTCATCAAGGCTTAGAGTGCCTAGTTTTTAGGGCTTGAAAGAACCGAAAGATCGATCGTCAACACATACAAACCTAGGGTTGAAAGGTTTGCCTAGTGCACAAGGGCTTAGGGTTCCTAGTTTTTTAGGGCTTGAAAGAACCGAAGGGTCGTTACACACACACGAATCTAGGGTTGAAAGATTTGCCTGGCGCACCAGAGCTTAGGGTGCCTAATCTTTTAGGGCTTGAAAGAACCGAATGAACGTCACACACACACACACACACGAACCTAGGATTGAAAGATTTTCCTGGCACACCTGGGCTTAGGGTGCCTAGTCTTCTAGAGCTTGAAAAAATCAAAAGATCGTCACACACACACAAACCTAAGGTTTTTTTATTGCTTTTCTTTTCCTTTCACATTTTTTGCGTTCTACTTGATTTGACTACTCTTATTATATATTTTGATCATCTTCTGCTTTTCAGGTTAGCCAGTATGTCCGCGGTTTCAGCAGCTCTGCTTCTGGTGAGGTGTTGGAGTGGTATGGTGCTCTCTTTTCTCCCAGTTGAGCCCTCATCGATGCCTTCAGCTTTGCTCGGTTCATAACCTTGCTAGGTAGAACCAGCAATAACCGGATATGATTGACAGCTTTAGCTGAGAGGTGGTAGGATACCACCAACACCTTTTATTTCTCTACCTTCAAGGCCACCCTACTCCATTGGACTTTGTGATGATTACCGGTATTTGCGTCAAAGGCATCCCCATTTCATTTAATCCCGACATTACCTGCTCGATTGAGGCACTGATGCATCCTTTGGGTACTGCACCTGCTCAGATAGACAGAGTCCGTGTCAGATATACATGGTTTTGTGATCACTTTAGTCATTTCCATTGCACTGAGCCTCGTCATTACGAGTGGGTTGCTCATGCCTTCATGCTGTATATGTTCAGTGCCTCCTTATTTTCGAACAAGAAGAATACCGTGCATCTTCACTACCTTGGCTCCATTTTTCTCCTTGATCGGGTGGCCACATATGACTGGGGAGGAGCTGCTCTTGCCACGCTCTATGGTTTGATGAGGGCCTTGACTCAACTCCCTTAGGAGCTCAGTATTGGGAGATACTAGAGGGTCTGGGAGGTACATTTTAGTTTCTATACACTGTTCATTCATTTCTTCTATTATCTATTATTTGTTCTTCTGCTGACACATTCTCTTTACAGCTTTAAACGTATGAGTTCCTCGGGTTTCATATCCCGGCGAACTTCTCTACTGATCCTCTGGTTATCCTTCGTGCTGCTTGGTGGGCCCACGACTTGAAGGGGAGGAAGAGCCGAGGGAAGGACTTGGAGCGATTCTGGGCATCCCTAGACCACCTGACTTCCAACCAAGTTCCACTTCTTGCTCTATTCTTAACTATATTGCTTATTGCTTTATCTATTCACTGGTCACTGCTTACTGTGCTGCGCATTGTTTTATGGACTGTTCACTACTTACTACGCTGCACTGTTCGTTGCACTGACCACTGTACTGTTCACTATTTACTGCACTAATCACTGTACTATTCACTGTTTACTGATCACTGTACTAATTACTGAATTTTTATAGGTTCGCTGGGATGTTTGGAGAGGGATGGAGGGTCGAGCCAGCAATGATTTGATGCGTAGCCTCGACGCCTCCCGGAGACAGATCTTACTAGAGGAGCCCTTATGCCGTGAGTACTACCTGGGAGAATAGGTGGTTCGACAGTCTCTCAGATTTGACCACTTTTGGATTTCGTCGGCTCCTTCTACTTGCATATACTGGACATATCATCTGAGCCACTTTGACATATTGCTCAAGATAGCATGGACTCCTACTTCTGAGCTACTAGGGCTCGAGGGGGATTACACAGCATGGGCCCAGGCACATTTGTTAGGGCTACTAGGTCCTAGGCCAGCCCCACCTATTGGATGGAGGAGGAGCCGAGCACCGGAGGCTATCCCTAATGTTGGAGCTCAGGCTGCTGCTGCTGCTGGAGAGGTGATAGACCCTGAGAACCCGTGGTAAATTCACATCATGGTATATGGCTACCCATTCCCTCTCCCGGTCCTGATTTCGCCGGCGTCAAAGTTTAGAGTCAAGGTTGGCCAGGTTCGTCTTTCGTTCTTCCTCCTCTCTTTTAGTTACTTCCTTATTTGTCTAGTTTTCTTGAACTGCCTCTTTTTCTTTACAGATTAATCAGGCGTGGTTGGATCACATGATGTTGATGGTTATAGGTCTGAGGGCATTGATTCGTAAGCTAGATGCCACTGTACGAGTAGCTGGCATTGCTTTTACCCCAGTAGCCATAGTGAGTATCTTCTGACCTTTTGACTTCTTTGCCCTTTTCTATACTCTGCTCCGATCCTTATCTCCTTTTAACAGCCGCCGACACTAGTCACTAGTATAATACAGCCGTAAGCTTTGATCTAGCCTCTTGTTCTGGTTCAGGCTCCAACTCGAGGCCGCGGGTCCCGTGCCTCTTCTTCCAGAGCTCACTTTAGAGGGTCTGTTTCTTCTGCCAGGAGCCGTTCCTACATCATATCTTCTTCTTTAGATGGCGGTGATGATAGCGATGACCTGTTCAAGGATGTCAGTTCAGACGATGCTGAGCCTTCTTCTCGTTGGGCCCGCTAAAGATGTTGAGAGAGAGGGAGATTTCTTCCCCCTTTATTTGTCTATACTTATTTCACAGTTCCTGCTACATTCTGATACATTAGTTTTATGGGCCTGTGTTCCCCAGATTTACTGGTTATTGGGCCTGGGTGCCCCTGTCATACATTTGACATACTTGGGCCTTTGTGCCATTTGCCTTTTTTGCATATACACTGTTTGCATGGTTTACCTTTTATTTACTACTGTTGAAATTGTCTTTATCATACTGTGTGATGGATTTTCTCAAATTACAAACCAAACTGAGTGTTGACACTTTCTTTACAATTATAATAAAACAAAGGCCCCAAGATACAGAAAATGCAGAAAGAGTGCTAAAAAGATGTACCCGCCACCTTGTGATATGGTGGTCGCCAGCTTGCAAAGAGGTGGTTGCCAAGTGGTGAAAGTGGCGTTCTGTATTGAACTTGGCGGTTCATGCTTTTGATATTGCGGCCGTGCACTCCAAGGTAGTGATCGCTGGAATCTTTGTGTTGGAGACAAAACTGTCAAGATCTTTGTTTTTGTAAATAATTAACGAAAAAAATTAACTGAACAGGCAAGCACCAAAATGGGCTCCAGATAAAAACTTTTGATGATGAACGATCAAAATAAAACCCATGCATCCGAAGTTAATTTAGAAAAATACATTTTTATCGGTCGAATCTTCAACTACAATTTGAATCCGAGTTGAAGCTTCTGTTAGATCTTCTACTATATTCTCTTATGCGATTTTTAGATATAGTGTGGGCTATAATCCTCCGAGAACTTATATCGACAGAACCAAGATAGCTTTAGTCTTAGAAGACAAGTTATGAAACTGGTTCAGCCTACCCGCATATATTTAGGGATACAGCAGAGACCTGGGAAGTAATTATAAGTAAGACTTCCAGTGAAGCACATACATGTATCAGCGATTTTTACAATTAAGCAAATCTCATAGCGGTATCTGTAATTATGGAAACCAGCAGCGATTTCTGTAATTTTCATAAAATACTGAATTACAGTTCATACCACTAAAGAACTTTAATTGCACTCTGACCCATAATCTCAAGACCATATAGCATTGAGCTCCTGTTATTAAATACTTATCATTTCTCCCCACGTTGAGATTTTCGATACCTGCCAATTAAATTTAATTATTAACAATTTAATTTAATCGGCATCTTGATATTCCTAAAACCCTTCCGTTTAACTTATTTAACCGCTGGATAATTAAATCCACCTACAGGGTTTGGCCCAATCAAAACTTATAAGCTTCCTTAAGGGGGTATCGTCAATCTCGATCTTTCGGGACATGAATTCTATCAATAATTAATATCTACCTTATAAATAATACTGCTATCCAACTCACCAGGAATATAGACTCATATAAGATCGCACCCTCTAATGAATTAAAACAACGAATATTAAATATACGCAAATCAATAATTA
>JAULJZ010005270.1:0-16868 GCA_032270985.1 Heliamphora pulchella | reverse complement strand
CATAAACACATAATCATGCTATCACATAGCCACATAAGATTATGCAAACACGTCTCACATACCGAGGAGAACTAACACGATGAACTCGTCAATTTGGATAATGTATTCAGATTCCTTGCTAGAATACACGCCGGCCAAACGAGTTTCTAACTTGGCTTCCAAATCTGTTATTCCAAACGCCCGAAGGCAAGACTCCTCAATCTTGAGATCCAACCTCCATACCCACATATACACGACTATCATGCTCTGAAAGCTATTAACATACTATAAACCAACGTTTAAACACATGCAAGCAAGCATACACAATCAACCTTACCAGGTGATAAACTCCTTTTCCCATGGCTCTTAGGTATTCAAATCCAGAGCTCTGATACCAAGTTGTCACGCCCCAAAACCCAGGGTCACATAAAAATCCACCAAACATCCATTTTAGATGAAAATATAGGTTTTCATACATTGAAATTTGCCTGTTGAAATAGATGGAATACTCGAAAAAATGTAACTCTCATATATAAAAGACATACAGTTCCAACATGCATACAGTATATCACCTTACGACGTACAAAACCTTCCTTCAGGAACAGGCAAACCAAAAAGGAAAACTATAAAAGTCTTCCACCAAAGCTACACCTCATCCACAGCATCACCTGAAAATAGTTTTTACAAAAAATTCCCACCCGTGAGGCGAAACCTAATAGAAACAGATAATAAGCTGTAAAGCAGAAATATGCAATCATATGGTGGGAGCGAACTCAACCACAAAACCAAAATAGGTTTTCCATCCAAAACCCTCAAGTTTTCCCCATCAGATTACACAAGTCTCCCAAAACGATTTCATTAATATAAAACCCTGTTTTCATCCTTCAAACCATATGATGCAAATATTGCAAATAACCAACCATAGTAAAAGAAAAACAGTAATTAAAATCATCGTTCCCTCACAAAATGTACCATTGTGGAAAAGAAGAAAAATATGATCCTATGTACCGACTCTGTCACACAGACAAAGGTAACAACTATAGACTCCTGGTCATTACCCTAGTCCTGAACAACTTAAGGCCTACTAGGTAACGACAAGTTCTATGCGGAGCAGCACGGCGAACCACTTAATTTATGGGTGACAACCAGAGGGAACTAAGTACCCAGCCGCCTCAATTTACGGGGACTAACCTAAAAGACCTGAGTACCTACGCTGCGCACGTTTTCAGACTTACACCGAGGGCAACTCGTGCTAAATACACGTCATCCCGGTACATCTAGATAATTTTCTAAAAATCAAACTGTAGCATCAACTACAAAATCTTTTCGCAAATATACATTATACATGTATATAGATCCATCCATTGACATGGAGATCAAGAAATATTTCCAAATATTTTCCGCAGTTATACAATGCATGTATAAGCAAAAGATCTAATCCATGAAACCATGGAGATCAATCCAAAACATGTAAAAATATATTTTATCAAAACGTTTTAGAAAGTGAGCCTCAGCCCCAAGGGTTAGCTCCAAACCTCTGATAAACACGTTTCTCCCAAAATTTTTCATAAAAACCTCATTTGCAAACCATCCTTTGCCCAAACAAACCACCCTAACCATCAAAACCAACACCAAACACTCACACAGGGGTTCAGTCGACTGGTCCAAGCCCCCAGTCGACTAAAAAACTCACTGGAAAAGAAGGGCCAAAATAGAAGGAATTTCAGTCGACTGACCTCACACGTCCAGTCGACTGAACTCACCAAAGTATGATCCAGTCGACTGGACTCAAGGCCCCAGTCGACTGAACCAACCTAGAAACCATTTTTGGGCTACAATTTTATCTCCAAGCCTCAAATCAAACCCCCAAACACTCATCAAACACCCTTAAACATCAACACACCCAAACCTCACATTGACATCTCGAAAAGAAACTCTCAAATCACCTTTCCGTCCACCGAAAACGTCAAAAAATAGTTTTAACCCAAAACTGGATCTAAAACATAAAATTACATTTCATACGTTTTCAAATAGTGAAATAATATAAGATTACATATAGTACCATTATACAGCAGTAGAATCTGAGATCCTACCTCGTTAGGTTAAAATCTAATGCCTCGATCTGCGTGCAAATTTGAGCTTCGTCAAAATCAAATTCCGTCCAGATGGATGCGTAGACCACGAAGCCAATAGCAAGGATCGGCTGCTGATCTATCAAAACCCAAGCCCCGGGCCCCCAAGAAGTTAGAGAGAAAATGGAGGAAACTTAGGAGTTAAGTTTTGAAAATATCTTTTAAAAATATCTTAACTCCAGATATTTATAGGCCTCCAAATTTTTTTTTTTTTTGAATTTTTAAAATTCGCACCGTAACTCCCCGCGGCCCCCGGAACCCATCCCGTATACTTAAAATAACCAAAACATGCATCAAAACTCATATAGGCATATCAAAGCGAATATGCTAAAAAAGCGTCAAAACACCTAACATGCATATATATCACAATCAAACGGTACAGGATCTCACAAAGACAATGCTGTACTGAGACAGCTGAAGAAGACATAGGTTAACATTAGCATATGGGGCTTGCTGATGGCTTCACATCAGCACAGACAAACCGTGTTGAAAGTTTTGAATAAAACCAATATATCAATAGACGCTATCCCTGAACAGTTGATTGGGTTAATACTACCAGCTGCAGAGCCTTAAGTGATCTCTTTTTCTAAGAAAGATTTACCATTAGAAGGGAAGAATCACAATAAGCCTCTGCACATTACAGTCAAATGTTTAAAGAAATAGGTCCCGATAACACTCATCGACAATGGTTCGGCCTTAAATGTATGTCCACTCATAACTATAATTTGTCTGGGGAAGAAGTCGAACCAGTTCACGCCCTACAACCAAGGGGTTTGAGCCTACGACAATACAAGGAGGAATGCGTTGTGACTGGTATCATTTGTAGTATCAGTGGGGCCTTTGGAGACGTCAGTTGAATTCCATGTACTGGACGTGCCAGCTTCCTTCAATCTATTGTTAGGTAGGCCATGGCTGCACGGCCCAAACATCCAGGCACTGCCATCTAGTCTCTATCAAAAGCTGAAGTTGATAAAAAATGGGGCAGCGCTGACCATCCATGGAGAAGATAATATTTAGCCCTAAGAGGAGAGGGGTCGACCCTCTTAGAGGTTTAACACAGCGAAGGGGATGTGTCATTAAGTGGATTCCAATTCGATGAAGCTCAGGTTATGCAGATGCTATTGAAGGAAGAGGAAAATTACATCAACCCACGAGTGGTCATAATGATGAGGCAAATGTCTTTCTTCCCAGGAATGGGGTTGGGTCGCAAACAACAGGGTATTCTAGAACCTATCCAGGTATTGTCAGCTTCGCGCCATTTCGGTCTTGGGTATAAGCCGACGAAAGAAGATTTGGAAGGGTCTAAAAGGAAACAGAAGGCTAAATACTCAGAAATGCTCAACGGCTACTTTATCAAAGAGGGAGAAGATTTCCCGTACTGTGGCTTTTTCAGAGCCATTGATCGATGAAGAAACCAACAAGAAGCTGCCAGGATTAGAGATCATCTTTAACCATCAATTGGCTGACACAGAAGAAGAAAAAATAGTGGAAGGAGAAGAGAAAGGAAAGAAAATCCAAGATGAAGATTGGGTAAACAAGCTTGATGGTATCGGTATGGGAATATTATTCAGCGAAGAGATGGCTCAGCTACACATAACTGACCAAGACTGCTTTATGATGGGCTTCAGTGCACCAATCGACTGCACTAAGCTCATTGTCAATGCGGCTGTAAAAGAAGTAAAGAACTGGACCTTAGAGTCTTGTAATGTGCATGTGGTCTATCCTGAGTCTGGGTCTGAGTCAGAGTTTATGGTTGAGGGCACATTTGTTTGTGCACCTCCCCCTACTTTTGCCTTCAAGTTTGTAATCCCCTCTTTCTTCAATGAAATAAACAAGATTTTTGGTTACTCTGCTTTGTTTGATTTATTTCATATGCTTTCTGATGATTTCGAATTCGACAAGGATATTTCCGAAGAAATAAAAATTTTAATAAAAAGAAAAGAAGAAATATGCGCCCAACTAATAATTGAAGAAACTTTGTCAATAAATTTGGGTAATGAGACTAACCCACAAAATGTATAAATTAGTTCTTCTTTTTCCTTAGTTGAACGTAAACCATTAATAACTTTATAAAAAAAATTCAAATGTGTATTTGCATGGTCTTACGAGGATATGCCCAAAATTGATCCCAACATTGTCCAACACCATATCCCCTTGTACCCTAATGCTAAACCGGTCAAATAAAAGTTGAGACAGATCCAGCCAGAATGGGCTCTGAAGATCAAAGAAGAAGTTACCAAACAGATCAATGCTGGATTCCTGATGGTAATCGAGTATCCGAAGTGGGTAGCCAATATTGTGCCGATTTTAAAGAAGGACAGTCGTATCCGAGTCTGTGTGAATTTTTGAGATCTCAACAAGGCTAGCCCAAAGGACGACTTTCCATTACCGCACATTAACGTTTTGGTAAACAGTATGGCAGGACATGCCTTGTTATCATTTATAGATGGCTTCTTCGGATATAACTACATTTTGATGGATCCCAAGAACAGAGAAAAGACGGCGTTCACTACACCCTGGGGTACTTATTGTTATCGTGTGATGTCGGTTGGTTTAAAGAATGCAGGGGGCAACCTATCAGAGGGCTACCACTATGTTATTGTATGACATGATACATAAGTATGTCGAGGTATACGTGGATGACATGATAGTAAAGTCTAAGGGTCGGGACAGCCACATCATAGTGCTGCGAAAGTTCTTTGAAATGATTAGGAAATACAAGATGCAACTCAACCCACAAAAGTGTGCCTTTGGAGTTACTGCCAGAAAAATGCTAGAATTTATGATCACTCAACGGGGCATCGAAGTTGACCCCTCATAGATTAAAGCAATCTTGGAAATGCCTCCTCTGAGGACCAAACAAGAAGTCAGGGGCTTTTTGGGTAAGATACAGTTCATCAGTCGATTCATCGCAAAATTGACAACTACCTGTGAGCCGCTCTTTCATCTACTGAAGAAAGGAGTTGAGGTCAAATGAGATCAGAAATGCCAATATGCCTTTGAAGCTGTGCCACAGTACTTGCAAAATCCACCTGTTCTAGCTCCTCCAGAACCTGATAAGCCACAGATCCTCTATTTGTCAGTGACTGATTTAGCTATGGGATGCATGCTGGCATAAGAGGGTGAAATCAGAACTGAAAAGGCAATCTATTACTTGAGCAAGAAGATGAAAAGGTCAAAAATACGATACAGACCACTGAAAAAGACATGTTGGGCTTTGGTTTGGGCTTCTTGAAAGCTGAGGCATTACATGTTGTCTTTCACAGTGAATATCATCTCCCGAATAGACTCGTTAAAGTACCTATTTAAAAAGTGAGAACTAACAGGAAGGTTGGCTCGATGGTTGCTGTTATTATCGGAGTTTGTTCTTAAATATGTCACCCGAAAGTCAGTCAAGGGTAGAGCAGTGACAGAATTCCTGGCCGACCAACCAGTTGACGGAGGTGAAGACACAAAGTTCCAGTTTTTTTACGAACAGCTTATGAAAGTCAGGGATGATAAGTGAACTCTATACTTTGATGGTGCATCCAATCAGTATGGCTATGGAATAGGAGTCCTTCTTGTTACTCCTGATGAATCACACGTCCCCTTATCTTTGAAGCTCAATTTTGAAATTACCAAAAATCAAGCTGAGTATGAAGCATGCTTAGCTGGATTGGAGGCAGCCTTAGAACTAGGGGCAAAGAAGCTAGAAGTCATCGGAGACTCGGCATTGGTAGTTTCACAAGCAAGAGGAGAATGAAAAGTTAGGGACTTAACCCTAATTCTCTACCATCAAGAGCTGGAGAAGTTGATACCATGTTTTAAATTAGTGATCTTCACCCATGTGCCAAGACTACAAAACAAGTTCGCTGACACATTGGCTACCCCAGCATCCATGATTGACATACCACCGGGTCAGAATGAGGCCATTGATAATCGAACAAAAGAGAAAGCTGGCATACGAGACGACGGTCGCAATCGAGGAGAGTATCGACGAACTTCCGTGGTATTTTGACATTTAAAACTTCGTAGAGAAGAGCGAATATCTCAAGTTTTCCAGCAAGAAGGACAAAAGGGAAATACAAAGATTATCAGCATAACTTCTCATTTGTGGGGGAAGACTATATAAATGAGGGCATTCAGGGGTCAATAAGCTATGTGTTAACACTGAAGAAGGCCAAGAGCTGATGAAAGAGATACACGCAAGAGTCTGTGGGCCACACATGAATGGAAACATGTTAGCCAAGAAGATCCTACGACAAGGATACTTTTAGATGACAATGGAGACAGACTGTATACAATTCGTGCGGAGATGTCATAAGTGTCAGATTTATGCAAACCTTATGCACGTTCCCCAATCTCAACTATATAACTTGACGTCGCCATGGTCGTACTCAGTATGGGGCATTAATGTAATTGGCAGGATAACATCGAAGGCGTCAAATGGGCACAAGTTTATTTTAGTGACCATTGACTACTTTACTAAGAGGGTGGAAGTAGCCTCTTACTTAGTATTGAAAGCTTCACATGTTGCCAAGTTTATCAAAAAGAACATCATTTGCCGATACGGGGTCCCTCATGAGATTATTTCGGATAACGGATCACACTTCTAGGGTGAGGTCTTGGATCTTTTTGAAGAATACCGGATAGTGGCCCACAAATCGTCACCATATCGGCCACAGACCAATAGAGCAATCGAGGCAGCAAATAAGAACATCAAGAAGGTTCTGCAAAAGATGATCAACTCACATAAGGATTGGCCAAAACATCTACCGTTCACACTCTAGGAATACAGGACGTTAGTCAGGGCTTCAATAGGAACTACGCCATACTCTTTACTGTACGGGATGAAAGCTGTGCTTCCTATTGAGGTAGAAATTCCTTCGCTAAGAGTGGTGGCTGAGGCCAGTATTTCAGAAGCAGAATGGAAGAGGAATCGAATGGAAGAGTTGCTCTTGTTTTATGAAAGAAGGCTGCAGACTCTGTTTCATGTACAAGAATACTAAAGGAGGATAGCTCGAGCATTTAATAAGAAGGTCAAGACTCGGGATCTCAGAGAGGGAGATTTGGTTCTTAAGAAAATCAGAGCTCCTATATTCGACCTGAGAGGCAAGTTCAAGCCAAACTGGTCCGGACCATTTCTCATCAAAACTATCATGACTGGTGGTGCAGTCATCATTATGGATTTGGATGGCATTGTGTTCTCCACACCAGTAAACCTCGACCAGCTCAAAAGGTACTATCCTTTAGGTAAAACTAAAGAAAAAATAAAAGCTCGCTGAGTTGAAAATTGAAAAGGCAGCTCAGGCAAAAGTTAGAGCAACCCGCAAGGTCGAAAACCCGAAAGGACAACCTTGGTAAAAGTTAGGGCATCACAAAAGGAGTGTGTCAATACCCGAGAGTAAACCAAGCTCGAACTACGTTAAGGCCTGATTACTCTTTCTTGGGATACGTAGGCAGCTTCTTTTTAGTCTGGCCATATTTTTTATTTTTAACCATCTTTGAGTCTGAGTAAGACCAATACAAATTTATTTCTGAATTATGATAATAAAGTCATTTAATTGCAAAAATAAAAAAACTGTGGATAATTTTGAACCTTCTTTACTTTAGCTTTGGGTTACAAAGTTTTGAAAATAAAAGGGAGGGTGCGCAAGTCCCAAACTCTACAAATAAAATAAAAAGGAAAGCTATGGAATCTTTAAAACAAAGAAGGAGGCCTCAAATCTTCCTCCTTTTTGCTACCTATTTCCCTTCTTCTTTGTCTTTCTTCTCCCTATCCTGCATCAGCCATATCTTGTACTCGGTAGAAAGCTCGGGATACTACAGCTCCTACATCTCCATCCGTGAACCAGATGGCTAAGCATCCTGATATAATGCTAGAAACAAAGCCTGCAGTGCAGATGAAAATAAACTGTCTCGAATACTATGAAAGATAACCTGACTATGACCGAAATGTCGCATGATCCGATGAGGATAATAGAACGTAGTCAGACACAGACCAATCAGCAGAACACCAGGGTGATCCATGGTAATTAGAGTCATGGCAGGGATCCGCCACTAGGAGCACTGCCAAGTAATATCTGAGCCAGTCAAGGAAGAGAAGTACTGTCCCCAGGTTGCCTCGGTGTTGCATATCTGGTAATAAGGGTGATAAAAAAAAGTGTAGCACTGTGCCTATCAGTAGGCGATTTTTACACAAGATTAACCTTATCCATCAGCCAGATCTATAGCAAAAGTTAGATCAGTAAGAGAAAAGCCTTGCAGTATGACAAAAATCTAATAAAGAAAAAGGTTTGAGCTTACCTGGAAAAGCAAGGGTCTGCCAGCAAAAGTAGTGGTCTCACTACGATAAACAGCATCTAGGCCCAGCAGCGTCTTGGCTAAAACAAGTGGTACAAAGTCCTTCTCCATTCACATTTGACCTGCGATGTCAACCAGTGGGCAACTAACTCGCCCATTAGAGGGGATGAGAAGATACTGGGCAAGAAGACATAAACAAAAGGCATAACGACGCCGTAACTGAAAGTTGAGGTTGCTAAGGTCGCTAGTAGGACGAAACCTCTCAATGAGCCATGGAATGTCAAGGCAATCACCAGATGTCAGGAGAAAAGCTTCCATCCTAGACAAGCCACAGAGTTGCATCACTGGCTACCGAGTCGAAAGAAAGAAAGTGGGAACAACAACGGAGCTTCGTAGAGTCAAGTCCAGGATAGTAGTAAATTTCTCTACAGTGGGGCATAGCTCTTCAAGGCTGAACCTGAAGACGTGGGACTGCGGATCCCATAGTTGAGCAGCCGCTTTCAATAATGGTCCGTCAATCTTTATGGCCATTAGGGAAAATAAGGAGTCGATACCGAAAGGGGCAAAGTTCAAACGTTCGATATGGGAGAATGCCTCAATCCATGCAGAAAGGGGACTGGCCATTTTGGGATGAGAAGTGACAGAAAATGGGGCCTCCAAGGCTGTATTTATAAGGCATGTAAATGCTGTAGATCGAAAAAAGCAACAAATGGTACAGTCATTGTGTCGATCGCCAACTTGAAAGGACACCGTACAGTGACATCACCCCTTCGACCAGGCGATCGCCATGATGAATGTGGCGACCGCCATGTTTAATTATGGCGACTGCCATGTTAAAAGGTGGCAGGCATGTATTAGCTTGTGATTTCTATACGCTGTGTGAATTTTAAGTTTTATATCATGCATCTAACATAATTTGAGCAGAAAATAAAAGAAAATCATACTGTAGATGAATTTAAAGCAATAAATGGCACGAAGGCCGAAAAAAGCATCAAAAAGTGGCAGAATGTATCAGAATGTAAACTGGGGCACCTAGGCCCAATAACCAGCAAACTGGGGCACGTAGGCCCATAAAAATCAAATGTATCAAAGTGTATCAGAATGTAAAATAAATGTAACTAGGGGGAAGACTCTCTCTCTCTCAAAGATGCCTCGAGTAGACCCGATGATAGGAGGGACCGACCTCTTCCGAGCTGACGTCCTCGAAGAGTCTCTCGACGTCATCGCTATCATCACCATCACTATCGGAGGAGGAAGATATGACTCTAGAGCGACTACTGGAAGAAGAAATGGATCCTCTGGAGCGAGCTCTAGAGGAAGCAGCACGAGATCCATGACCTCGAGCAGGAACTAGACTGGAGCCGGAGATGGAACGGGAACCTGTGGCTGAATGATGACAGCAGGTCGTACTAAAAGCTATCAAAAGGGAGGAAAAGAATCATAATAGAACATAAAGAAGTACAAAAAAGCTAAAAGAAGATATAAGATACTCACGATGGCCACCAGTGTAAAAGTAATGGCAGCTGCTCGCATAGTGGCATCTATCTGTCGAACTAGTGCCCTCAAGCCAGTAACCATCAGCATCGTGCGATTCAGCCATGCTTGGTCAATCTGCAAAGAGCAAAAGAGAACAGTTCACGAAAACTAGACAAGTAAAAAGTAACTGAAGGAAAGGTGGAAGACAAACCTGGCCGATCTTAGTCCTAAACTCTGGCACTGACGGAATGGGAACTAACAGGGAAAGGGGAAGCCAAATGCTATTATCTAAATCTCCCATAGAATCTCTGGGCCCCTCATCCCTCTAGTAGCATCATCAATAGCAGCAGCTCGAGTAACCTCTGGTGTCCGTCCTCTCCTCCTGCCACCAGCGGCAGCCGGGCTGGGTCCTAGTGGTCCCAATAAGTGTGCCTGGTCCCAGGCTGTGTAGTCCCCCTCTGGTACCAGCAACTCCGAGGTATGGATCCCCACCATCTCCAGGAGTAGGTCAACACG
Source organism: Heliamphora pulchella (assembly GCA_032270985.1). Lineage (NCBI taxonomy): Eukaryota > Viridiplantae > Streptophyta > Magnoliopsida > Ericales > Sarraceniaceae > Heliamphora > Heliamphora pulchella. Next base: position 6,483 of record JAULJZ010005270.1, on the reverse strand, counting down.
GCCCAAGAGGTCGGTCTGGTGCATGCGTACTGGAAGGACCACTGGTATCCTGAAGTGATCGAGGTTGAGTGATTGACGGACCACTCGCTCCCCAATGTAGTACTCCCGACCGAATGGACCCTCCAACAGGATCTGCCTAGAGGTAAGGTCTCGGCTGTGCATTAGATCTGCGTCGGTCAACCCTTTACCCCTCTCCAGACATCCCAGTAGGCCTATAAAAATGTAAAGTACAATACAAAGCAAAGAACAGCAAGCAATGAACAGTGAGCAATGAATACAGTGCAGTATGCTAACCAGTGTGCAAGATACAGTGATCAGTGTACAGAATAGAGAGCAAAAATGATCGGTCAATAATACAGTGCAGTGCAGTGAACAGTATAGTGAATAGTATAATGCAGAAAGCAATGTACAGTACAGTAAGTAGGAAATAATGATCCCTGGTCGGGGGTCAGTCGGTCCAATGATACGTGGAACCGGTTAATATCTTTCTTCCCACTGTTCTTCCCCTTCAGGCCTAGGAACCACCAGGCTGCGCGGGGAATGACTAGAGGGTTTGCTGAGGAGTTCGTCAAGACGTGAATCCCAAGAAACTCATAAATCCACAACTATAAAGAAAAGATGTTAGGAAGCAAATAATGGATGATAGGTAATAAAATGAATGAAAATGTGTAGAAGGTAAGGCATACCTCCCAAATCCTCCAGTATCCCCTTATGCTAAGCTTCTAGGGGAACCAGGTCAGAGTTCTCATGAAGCCATACAGGGGACAAGAGCAGTACCTCCCCAGTCGTATGAAGCAATCCGATCAAGACGAGCCAGGCCACCTAAGTAATGTAAATGAAAGGTGTTCTCCTTGTTCGAGAACAAGGAGGTACCGAACATATACAGAAGGAAGTCCCGGGTGACCCACTCGTAGTGGCAAGGCTCGGAGCAGTGGAAATGGCAGAAGCGTTAAAAAAACCAGGTGTATCGGACCCGATCTCGGTCCATCTGTACTGGAACAACTCTAAGAAAGTGCAGCAAAGCATCAGTGGAGCGAGCAATGGATGGATCAAATGGAATAAGGGCTCCTCCTACTCAGATGCCAGTGATCATGAACAAGTCAAGAGGCGTCAAAGTGGCTTCAAATGTAGTGAAGTGAAAGGTGTTGGTGGTATCCCACCACTACTAGGCCAGAGTCGTCAACCATACCCAGTCGTTGCTCGTCCTACCCAATAAGGATATGAATCGAGCAAAGCTGGAGACATCGATAATAGCCCGACTAGGAGCAGGGAGGGCATCATACCACTCCAACACCTCTCTGGAGGCAGAACCACCAAAGCCCCTAATGTAGTGACCAGTCTAAAAAGAAAAAAATAAATAGAGTATGTTTAAGAGCAGACCAAGTAAGAGACATGCATGAGCAAGACAAATCTTTCAAGTCCTAGAAGACTAGGCACCCTAAGCTCTGGTGTGACAAGAAAATCCTTTTAACCTTAGGTTCGTGTGTGAGTGACGATCCTTTGATTTTTGCACGTCCTAGTAGAAGACTAGGAACCCTAAGCCCTGGTGCACCAGGCAAACCCAGCACGTCCTAGTAAAAGACTAGGAACCCTAAGCCCTGGTGCGCTAGGTAAACCCAGCACATTCTAGTAGAAGACTAGGAACCCAAAGCCCTGGTGTGCTAGGAAAATCATTTTAATCCTAGGTTCGTGTCTGAATGACGATCATTTGGTTTTTGCACGTCCTAGTAGAAGACTAGAAACTCTAGGCCTCGCTGCGCCAGGCAAACCAAACACGTCCTAATAGAAGACTAAGAACCCTAGGCCCTGGTGCGCCAGGCAAATTTCTATCATTTTGTGATTAATCATTCTCTTAATTTTTTCCAAATATCAAAAATAAAAAATATATATAATAATAACAAAACAAAATATATATATATATAAAAAAATTAAAAAAAAATTGCCTTTGATATTTGTGTTTTGCCCATTTGCCTAATTTTTTAGGATTTTGAAAAAAAAATTAATTTTCTAGAATTTTTGAAAATTTTTGTTAATTTTCTAAGATTTTTAAAAAATGTTCCCTAATTTTCTAAGATTTTCTCTAATTTTCTAGGATTTTTTAAAAAAACTGTCCTTAATTTTCTAGGATTTTTGAAAAACATTTCATAATTTTCTACTATTTTTTAAAAAAACTCTTAATTTTCTAAGATTTTTGAAAAATGTTCCGTAATTTTTTGAGATTTTTTCTAATTTTCTAGATTTTTGAAAAAAAAATTCCTCAATTTTCTAGAATTTTCAAAAAAAAAATTCTTAATTTTTTAGGATTTTTGAAAATCTTTCTAAATTTTTTAAGATTTTTGAAAAATATTCCCTAATTTTCTAAGATTTTCTCTAATTTTCAAGGATATTTGAAAAAAAAAATTCCTTAATTTCTAGGATTTTCGAAAAATTATCCTTAATTTTCTAGAATTTTTGAAGATTTTTCTTAATTTTCTAAGATTTTTGAATATTGTTCCCTAATTTTCTAAGATTTTCTCTAGTTTTCTAGGAGGTTTGTAAGAAGACTTTTTCCTTAATTTTCTAGGATTTTTAAAAAAATTTCTTAATTTTTTAAGATTTTTGAAAAATATTCCCTAATTTTCTAGGATTTTCCTTAATTTTTTTGAATTTTCAAAAAAAATTTCTTAATTTTCTAGGATTTTTGAAAAATTTTCCTTCATTTTCTAGGATTTGTGATAGTTTTTAGGATTTTCGACAAAAATTACCTCTAATTTTTAAGATTTTTGATAAAAATTTTCTACTTAGATTTAATGCCCCCTAAAATAAAAAAAATTCAATCCCTTAGTTTTTTATGTTTTTCCCAAAACAAAAATAAATAAATCGAGTCCCTTTATTGACATCTAAACCATAATTCTAGTGTCTCTACTATTTTAAAACTCCTTTGCATAGGTACTTAAACTAAGAATTTTAGTCTGATATCCAAGTTTGTTATGATTTCAAACATTACACAACAGTCATCATAGGTATCAAAGTAAATCATCATCATCACATCATATCATATCATCATATCACATAGAGGATCCTAGACATACGTCTATGTTTGAGATATATCATATAAACATACTTTAATATTGAAACGACAGAGATAAAGAACCTACCGAAGGTCGCTGGCGAGAAATGTGATAATCAGGCTCCCGAAGAAGAATATTAGCAGCAACGAAGTCAGTAGGTGGCTCATAACACCGCATCCCACCCAAAACCAAGCGGTGGGGTAACGGGGCATAGGTGTGAGGATCTAAAGGCGCTGGATGGCCCTCTCCAGCGTGTGGATCAAGAAGTCGGCCAGCTCGGCCTTAGCAGCAGCGTCTGCAGCTGCCTGTGCCTCGACAGCTGCCCATTCCTCCTCCTCAGCGGCACGGCGAGAGGCATGCTCTGCCTCGAAAGCAAGGGCGTCCATCACACCCAGCATATTAAATGTGAGACCCGGACCCGTCTCTTTTTTAGACTTATATATGTTTGATGTGTTTTCGCATATATTTTGTTCGGTGTATGATTTATACGTTTCGATGCATGTTTACGTTTAAATAAGCATGCGGGGTTAGTTCCCGAGATTGTAGAGAGTTGCTATGCGAATTTCAAAATTTTCAAAAAAAAAAGATATTTTCGAGATATTTTACCTATAAATATCTTCTCTTAGATATTTATTTCAAATTATCTTTTCCTTTCTCTCTCTAGCTTTGAGACTCACCTAACGCTCTATCTTCTCTCTAACTTCTTGGGGGCCCGAGACTTGATTTTTGACAAACCAACTGCTGATCCTTAGTATCGGCATAGAGGGCTACACATCCATCCGGACAGAATTTCATTCCAGTGAAGTTCGATTTTGCACGTGGAACGAGACGTTAAGATTTCAACTCACCGAGGTAGGATCCTAAACTGTATAACTGTTAGTAGGTACTACGTGTTTTTACTATTTAAAAACGGATGAAAAGTGATTTATGTTTTAAATCCAGTTTTGGGTTAAAACTGTTTTTCGACGGTTGGTTGGATGAAAACTGTGTTGGATGTTACGTTGAGGCCTTCGGTGATAGGCTTGGGTGTGTGTGAGTTCAAGGGTGTTTGATGGAAGTTTCAAGGATTCGTTTTGGGTTTGATTGGGCTGACCCGTAGCTCAAAAACAAAATCTGGAGAAGTTCAGTCGACTGGACCTTGATGGTCAATCGATTGGATCATGCTTTTGGGAGTTCAGTCGACTAGACCAGGGGGTCAGTCGATTGAAATTGCTTCTGTTTTGAAACTCTTTTTCCAGTGAGTTTTTCAGTCGAATGGGGGCTTGGGCCAGTCGACTAGGGCCTTGTGTTGGGGCTTTGGTGTTGTTTCAAATGGTTTTGGTTTCCCTCGGGTGGTTTTAAAGCGATGGATTTGAGATATCTAACTTCTAAAACGTTTTGCGTGAAAATATGTTTTTACTTGTTTCGTTTGTCCTCCTTGGTTCATGGATTGGATCTCTTTATATACATGTGTTGTATATCTATTTTGCGAGTTGGTTTTCAAATGTTTTTAATAGATGTACCATGACAGTAGGTATTGTTGAGTTGGGCTTCCATTGCTCCTCGGTGTAAGTCCGAAAACGTGCGCAGCGTAAGTGCTCTGTACCTTCGGGTTAGTCCTCGTAAATTGAGTGTGGGTGCTCTGTACCCTCGAGCTTAGGTCCCGTAAATTGAGTGGTTCGGTTGTCTCCGTTAATGGTGTCGTTGTCGTGACTCCGTATAGAACTTGTCATTACTAAGCCTGTGAGTTCGAGGTAATGGACGAGAGTCTATAGTTGTTACCCTTGTCTATGCGGCAAAGTCTGCATATAGGATTACATTTTATTGTGTCTCCTCGACTGTGTATCCCGGGTGGAGTATGTTATGTTTTACTGCTTTCCCTTAACTGTGGCATGATATCTGTCAGGATTATATGCATAGTTTCAAGGATGGAAATGGTGGTTTTCAGATGGAAAACTTGTGATTTTTGTGAGAAAAACCTGTTTGGATTTTGTGATCGAACTAGCTCCCACCGTATGATTGCATGACATGTATTACAGCTTTACAGTCTATTTTTTTCTATTGGGCTTCGGCTCACGGTGTGGAATTTTTGCTATAAAATCTTTTTCAGGTGAGCACGTGGAGTTGACCTAGTTGCAAAGGTAATGGAAGACTTGCTGTAGTTTTCCCTTTTTTTTGGAGGCATATACTTACACATGCAATGCCTGTGAAAGCTGATTTTGTACGCCTTTTGGCGATATACTTATTCATGTATGAGAATGCATGATCATCGTTTATGAGAGCTAAGCTTGGGAAATCTTTTATCCAACTGTTGTATTTTGATTTCCAACTGTAAAACCTATTTTTCCAAGTAGGTGTTTTGGTGGGCTTTCGCATGACCCTGGTGTTTGGGGCGTGACAACTTGGCATCAGAGCTCTGGGTTCGAATACCTATGAGCAATGGGAAAGTGGGTACATCACCTTGTGAGGATGTGCATATGCTTGATTGCCTGTGTTTTAGCGTTTTGTTAATATACGAATGATAGCTTGTTTATATGGGTATGGAGGTTGGACCTTAGGAATGATTAGTCTTGCCTTCGGACATTTGGATTAACATACTTGGGAGCCATGTTAGAGACGCGTTTCACGGACGAGATTTCTAGCAAGATATCTGAGTAGGTTGTTCAGAGTGACAAGTATTTCTTGTTGGTTCTCCTCGATATGTGAGATGTGATGACATGATATTAAGTGGCTATGTGTTAGCATGCTTATCTGTTTTTGACGTTAGCAATAACATATTGTATGAATGCTTATCCTGTTATGCTGCTTTCGTATAGCGTTAGGTCCACGCGGTGAGGACGAGGTCGAGGTCGAGGCCGTGGCCGTGGTTTTGGCCGAAGGGACGTTCTAGTCCCAGAAATTGGGGATGCTAATGCACCCCAAGGACCTGTTGACGGAGATCTATTGCGTGAGATGGTCGGCTCCATCTGGCAACTAGCTGAGGCCGCTAGGGGCAGGGAGAGTATACCTAAACCGAGGGCAACGGTCGCAATGCGCGAGTTCCGCCGTTTGGACCCTCCTACCATTTTTGGGGATCTCAACCCCACCGTAGCCACTGAGTGGCTGGAGATGGTTACGAGAATCTTGGATTCGCTTCAAATTGAGAAAGATGATCTGAGGGTTACTTGCACTGCCTTTCAGCTGAGGGGAAGCGCTCACATGTGGTGGAAGTTCGCCAAGACTATAGTTGCTGGCACTTGAGAGGCATTCACGAGGGTATTTCTAGAGAAATACTTTCCAGTGACACTGATGGATCGCTATAGAGAGGATTTCCTGATTCTGACTCAGGGGAGTGTGTCAGTTGTTGAGTATAAGGATGAGTTTACCAGCTTCTCCCAGTTCGCATAGGAGATCATACCTACTGATGAGTTCAAGGTGAACAGATTTGAAAGGGGTTTAAGACCCGCTATTAGGG
>JAULJZ010005259.1:0-16869 GCA_032270985.1 Heliamphora pulchella | reverse complement strand
CTTCGTTCTCTGCCATGTCTGTTGATTCGAAAACTCTGCGAAGTCTGCCTGATTCTGATCTTACCCAAACTCGTGTCAACTGTACTCTTTTCAGATCAATGGTAACCCATAGAAAACCTGATCCCACAAGCAGAATAACCAGTCTCGGACATTTTTTAAAAGAATTCAGATAACAGACAGCAAATATCCCAGATACCCAAAAATAGCCGAAACTGAAATAATGCCCCTATCGGGCTCATACCACTAGCATAACAACTGAACATCTGAAAACCCAAGATGATAACCAAATGAGATGAATCAACTAAGTTCTAGAGGAAAGGTTTTATCTAAGCGGGCGGTGTTCTGACAAAAGGACTATTCTAACCCTCAAGAGGCTGGTTCGACCTATGAACATAACGGTAGAAAAATAAAAAACTTTCTTACATAGGACGAAAGAAAGGGGTTTCAAGAAAGCAAGCCTAGACCAAAAAAATGAGATATATAATTAGCAACCCGAGAAGAACCCGAAGGGGAGAGAAACTATCTTAGAGGTGTTAAAACGAAACGTGGGCATGACCCTGGGAAGAAAACTACGGCGTGAAAACTGATCAGGGTAAAGGACGAAACTCGGGTAAGAACCCGAAGGCGAAAAACTAATCTAATCAAAGGATAATAGAAAATTCGGGCCGAGCCCAGGGAAAGAACTAGTCTAACCCGAACAAGCAATCCTAACAATATACAATCAAAACATACAATAAAGAAAAATACATAATCCTATTAGGGTTAGAAGCACCTAATTGGAGGGGTTCTAGGTTCATTATATGCAAAAGGCCAGTTTTGGTCAATCGAATGGGTACCTTCTGAATAGAGCCGAGTATATACCTCTCATGCCTAGAGTAGTGCGGGACATGGTCAAACAGTACGCCCAAACTCTTTTACTGCACCTATGATAGCGTACAGTCAGTAAGGGTTGTCTGTCTCCCTAACAATCTCTAAAACGGACTAACGTTCAGGAAATTAGGTCGACCAGACAGGGGGTTGAAGAATAATGCATATGTATGCAAAAATGCAAATGAAAATTTTTTTTAAGAACCAATGATGCTTTTGAGTTTAGTCCTCTTATTCGATTTTGTAAACCAGTTTCCAGCGAAGTCGCCAGAAAATACTGTGGCGTTGGAATTTAAGGGTCAAAAATAAGAGAATTCAAAAGATGTTTTGAAAAATATTTTAACACCTTGAAAACTAAATTTTAAAAACCTCTTTTATCGAAAATAGAGTCGCCACTTAGTTTTTGAGAAAAACTAAGAAAAATAAAAATAGCTACTGATCTTACAACGTTAACCAGAGAAATAGGATTCAGAGGCTAAGGTACGAATGGAGGAAGGTGTTAGGCACCCCGTTCGCCCAATCGTAAGGTTGGCCTCTATTAATCATCATTGATTCTTTAATAGAATTTCTCAAATGCATGCAACTAAATAAAGTGAAGGCAAAGAGAAAATATCCAAAATTAAATATGAAAAATACATAACATATGTACATAGCACTCCAAATTAGGACAAATAAATGGATTAATTCCTAAATCCTATGACATACAATTTCTATCTAAATGATACATGGAACACACTCACATGCAATTTTACAAAAATAAACTAAACTAGCATTGTTCAAATGAATAGGTTAAAGATGCTAAAATAACCTAAACATGATTTGCTACAAAATAAATTAAACTATTATAAACATGCATTTAAAGAAAATAATCAAAACATGCACAACATGCATTTAGAAAGAAAAATATGAACATGATAAGTACTAAAAATAAAATATGCACAAAAATTCTATGTTTTAAAAGAAAGAAAGTCTACTAACAAAAATAAGTGTGTTTTAACAAAAGAAAGTTTAAAGATTTAAAGAAAATAAGGAAAAAAATTATAAAAGAAAATTTATAGTAAGAATAAGGAAACTAGAAAATGTTTATTGAACTAATGAGAAAGAAAGCTAACTATTTAAGTTTTAAAAGAGATGAAAGAAAATAAGGAGAAAATAAAATAAAAGGGAAGAAAATTACATTCAAAAAATGAGAATTAAATTAAAAGACTTTTTATGATTTTTATGGTTGATGAAAAAGAAAGAAAAAGAAAGATGAAATAAAACTATAAGAAAATAAAGTTAGAAAAAAAAAATGAAGAAGGAGCCTTATGGGAAAAATAAATACTAACATTAAAGGAAAGGAAACACTAATAAAGAGAAAAATAAATTAGTACTAAGAGAAAAGAAAAAAAAAATTGGACATTATAAAGAAATTTAAAGGTAGTAATGAAAAAAAAAATATTAAAAGAAGAAATTATACGAATATAAAAGAGAAGAAGAAGAAAATAAAAAATAAAAACTAGAAAAAGATATTAAATTAACTAAAAGAAAAGAAAGAAAAGATAAATACTAATACAATAATATTAAACTAATGCTTATAAGAAAGAAAATTGTGCATTAAAAGGAAATTAATGAAACGTTGCAAATGAAAGAAATAAAAAGAAAGATATTAAACTAATGCTTAAAAAAAGGATACATTAAATTAAGATTACTAAAAAAAAGAAAAGAAAATGAAGAGAAATGTTAGTAAAGAAAATTAGATTAATGTTAGAAAGATAAAAGAAATTGAAAACAACTATCTAACTTAAATGTGAAATGTAGTATTAATTACTACATTCATATAAATGTAAGTGCATTGTTATAACAATTAACAATATTAATTAGTTGTAATTGTAAGAATATTTTAGCACTAAGTTGATGAAATAATAAAAATAAGAAAAAGAAAGACAATGCACTTAGTGTGAATGTGAAAAAATTAATAACTAAACAATTAAAGAAAATAACCAAATTACTTGAAGCAAATAGAATTGACTATGTAAATAAAAGGAAAATGCAAATTAAAAATAAATTTAACCCGATCACTCCAAAAGAGAGAGAATGGAGTTTAGAAAGATCGGGGATCTAAGCGGGATACCTAAATTGCCGGGGAATCCTCAAGTTGGGGATGTGCTCCAACGGTCCAATTCTTGGGTGGTGATCCAAGTAGGGCTTCAATGTAGGTGTTCAGAATTCGGTATTTCGACAGAATTTTGGCGTCGGGGCTCGGAATCGCTCGATATATTGGCAGAGTCTCTCTCACTCAAAATTCGTACTGAAAACGTACGCTGGGGTACGGTATTTATAGAATTCTTCAATCAATGAAATGTTATCACGTTTTTAGACACGTCAGGCCATTTGGAGTTGGCGGTCGTCACAATCAAAGATGGCGGTCGCCATATTTTTGAAAGGTTCCACAAAGTTATATGGCGGTCGCCACAATGGAAGTTGGCGGTCACCATGATGAAAGGTGGTGGTCGTCACTTTTAGCTAGGGTTTCTACAAAGTTCTATGGCGGGTGCCATGAAGAGAGTTAGCGGTCGCCTTACTTGGGCAGCAAGTTTCGATGGTTCGTCAAAATTTCATTGGTTTGAAGGTTCCGGGTCCAAATAACGAGCTTGGATCACTTCCCGAGGATTGTATTGAGGCACTATTCCATCTGTTTTTATCATCGAATTCGCCTAAGATTTGGCGGAGTCAAATTGGGGTGTCTACATAGACCACTCCCCCCAAGGGGTTATAAAAGAGTGGGAATCAATGCTCCAATAGCTAATAAGGGCCTCCAAGCTAGCTGTGGAGCGATGCGCGTGGAGACTCTGAAAAATCATAATGGACGAAAGAATGCCCGCATGTTCCAAGATACGGCGATAAACTTCATTGTGCATGACATCATCCACCCACTCAAACCATCCGAAAGGGGGTCCAAAAAGGGTTTTGAATTGCAGAAACAACAATGGAAAATCTCCTCGCTCAATTTAGGGGCGTGTAATGGAGGAGGGGGTGATCATTTTGGCCTCATTGAGATCGACCTCAGGGTAAAAGAGTAGTGGCTGAGTAGCAAAAGGAGGGTTCGGAGTAAAGGCATCAATAGCTCTCCAAAAAGTGTCGTTCTTTCCTCTAAAGAATGGCGCTATACACCATTCGGTGAAAGGAACAGTAGGGCGAGACTCCAAGTGAGCCCCACGATCACCTACGTTTACAGTAGAAGAGGATCGAATAGCATGTGAAGCCGTGGGTATGAAGAGAGGAGAGGAAAAGAGGAGAAGATTCTAAAAATGTGGGACCAAATGAGGCCCCATGTGCTACTTAAAGGACTAATCAAAGGAATGAAAAAAGTCAAAAAAGCATTAAATGCGCCAATCTAGGGAAGTTAAGGCGACACAACAACTGGCATTTACATGCACGCACGCAAGTCAGTGCGTGTGGTACACGCGCGAGTATAGGTCAAGTGACTTGCGCACCTGCAGGGGCAAAATGTAGATGACTAAAATAAAATACATATGAAATCGCAATAAAATCGGACCTAAACCACTCGAGTCAATGGTTCAGGTATATGACTCAGATGGATAGTTTTGATAAGGGATGCGATCTGGTGATACTTTTGAGGATCCAACTGTCGCAGGATTTTCAGACTGACATCTGAGCAAATCAATAAATTGAACTTGAGTGATAGGAGGATTCAGTAAGCTCGAGCATCTCGAACAAAGGATGGCCGAATAACTTGAAGAAGAGTCACTCGACTATAAATCACTCGAATAGGTAAATAAGGAACACTTGCATTATGCAGCATTTAGAATACTCGACTTAAGAAGGGTGACCTACTCGAACCATGAGGGTCCGAACGACTGAGGTTGCCAGGAGCTTGGATGTCTGACATAACTATTTACTGCACTGTAGCATAAAACATTCCATAGCACAAACTACAAAGCACAGCACAAACTGTGAGTAGCTCTAACTACAAATGAAGACATTTCATAGCACAGACTATGAAGTACAGCTCAAACTGCGAGTAGCTCTGATTACGCGATTATTACCACGACACAAGTCGTGAAGACAGTACAGGTTGTATAGCATTGACTACCTAATTATAATAATATAGCAAAGACTATGTGGCTTAGCATAGACTAAACAAAGCCAAAATAAATAGCATAGACTATATCAACAGACTGTCCTAGGGATAATAAAAATAATGGCAGTACTATTCTACACGTGATGTTGGAAGACATGTGGTTTAGTGGCTAAGAAAAAGGATTTGTCGATGCACGAGACCCTCCCACTCGAGTGACCCCTGAGTCACTCGACCCAAGTGGGTCAGGTACTGGACCCGAATGGGTCAGGTATCCGCGGGGCACCTGTTAGCGAACCTAGTTGAGTTGGAGTAGAACACTAGCTAGTTGATTTTTGGGATAGAATCTCTTGATTCCCTAAAATCACCTTTCATGATTCGATTACACCTCCTAGGGAGTCCTATCCTACTCATAACAGAACTCCTTTAAAGGTTATAAATAGGAGGGGTGACCATGCTCTAGAGGTATTGGGATTAAGACTATCATATCTGTGTTCATACTATCGATATTCCAAACTCAAACCAGCCCTCTCCTTCACCCAACATAATCTCTCTTCGTTCTGTGTTTCTGGTTATTTCACATATTTTTTGTCTCTCCGTTGTTATTTATTCCAAAAGGACCCTATAGAGTCATATTCTTTCTTTCTATTACACCATTCTGCTGTGGAGTGCCTAGTGCAGTCAACTGGGATATAATTCCCTCCTCTAACAAATAATTCATAAACTCTCTAAAATGGTACTCGCCACCACGGCCAAAACGAAGTGTCTTAATACATTTTCTCAATTGCTTCTTTGCTTTCGCCTTAAATACTTTGAATTTCTCAAAGCATTCAGACTTACGGTGCATCAAATAAATGTATTCACACCTTGAGTAATCGTCAATAAAAGTAACAAAATACTTAAAGCCTCTTCTAGGCCGGATAGTCATAGGTCCACATAAGTCAGAGTGAACCAGTTCCAACGGTTCTTTAGCTCTATAGCCTTTAACCGAAAATGGTCTCCTGATCATCTTACTCTCCAAGCAGGATTCACAGACTAGAAGTCCCTCCACTGAGTTATTAAAACAAACAAAATATCCGTCTTTAACAAATCTGGAAACAAAAATTAAATTTCTTCTAATGGACGGTACATAAAGACAATCTCTCAATATTAAAACCGGATCTCTTCTAAAATTAAGAATGACATCTCCTACTACAATTGCTGTCACCTTTGTATTATTACCTATATGTAGGTTAATCTCCCCATCACTAACTTGTCGGATTTTTTGGAACCCCTACAATTAATTGCATACATAATTAGTGGCTCCCGTATTTGCACATCAGGTACCGGTAGATAACACCACTAAACATATTTTCACAATTAGTAAACAGAAATTATCTTTGTAGTTCTGTTTGCCAAGATAAATTGAACATTACTTTTTCCAGTGCCGTGCCTGGTTACAGTGAAAACATTTGCCTTTTTTCTTTTTCAAACCAGTATGTGGCCCACTAACTATCTTAAAAACCGTGTCACCCTGTTTCTAAACTTTTTTCTTCTTCTTGCCTTTCGACTTAGAGGAAAAACCATTTTCAGAAACAAACACATTTTCTAACTTTTTAAAAATACCCTCGGCAGTTAAAATTATATTCAGATTCTTTTTTCAGTCAACATAATTAGGAACCGTAAGCTTGTTTTCTTTGAGTATAGTCGTGAGTTATTTGAAAGTCATTTTAATCCTGAGAATCACATAATTAAAATCATTAATTATGATGAGAAAAATTTTAAATTTTATTTGAAAATCAGTTCCCTCTACCATTTTGAAAAAAATAAAATTCGTCAGCAGCCTAGTACACCGTGAATAGCATGCCTCGATGGGAAGGACGTCTACTACTCATCATTTGTCTAGACAGGGCAATTCCTATTAATTTTACTATTTAGGCAATAGATCTTACCAAGTAAAATTAAACAGCTGACATAGTTTTGGTCCCATAAATAATAACAATGACTCAAATGAAAATAATACTATTATTTATAACTAAGTGTAAATCATCATTTAATCCCGAATCAATCGCTTCGCAATGAACCCGTCAGATAGAGAAGTAATTCACACTAACAATTACTCAAAATTATCTCTAAAGATGGTTCATATCGGTGATCCCGTAATTAATTCTGTCCGATGGAAAGAAAGGCCCTAATACCAACACACAAAATTAATTACATGACCTACAAATTAGTGATGAAAACTGTGGGATTTATCTATAAATAAATTCCTTTACCCACTTAGTTTTTAAAATATTTTTGAGGGTTATAAAATATGTTTAATTAAAATAAGTTTATAATTTTTGAAAACCATACGTTGCAAAAGATTTCAGTTTTTAAACCATCTTTACGTATTTTTATGTGTAACAAATAAAATTTTTAAATTCTATTTATTTCATAAAAAATTAAATAAAAAATAAGAATTTTATTTTATTTTTCCGTTATACATATTTCGAAAAAATAATTTATTAAAATTAAACTCTTTTAATTAATTCAAAAAATTCAAAATTAACTGTCACGTTTTTTCAAGATATCTTTTTTTTTTAAAAAAATCATTTTTAAACGTGTTTTAATGTAGCAAAATAAAATTTCAAAATTTTCTTTTAAGAAAAATTAAATTTTAATTAAAAAAATTTTTATTTTATTTTTTTCGTTACAAAAAAATAATTTCAAATTAACCAGAATTAATTAAAGCATAATAGAATAAATAAATCGAAATAAAAGTATCCACACATTTAAATAACTAAATAAATGTATTAAACTTTAACTTTCATGGTCTATCTAAAACTCTTTAGTCAAATAGTTTTTGTTAATCCAAAAAACCTGTAATTATGTTAGAATTAAATTTTTAATTTTTTAATTCCGTCAGAACTTTGCAGCCAACTAGAAACCTTACAATATTCAGTTTCTACAAATTTTAATTTCGCTCAAAAACTACTGCTACCTCTCTTTGACCACCCACCTCCGCTATCTGACCGCATCTTATCGCCGTACGCGCCGTCGTGCTGCTCTATGTTTTGCGGTAGGAAAATGTTAGGAACACAACTGTTGGGGCACAACTCAGTCAAAACTGCTGAGTTGTGCAGTGTTTTTATTTTTTGTTTTATTAAAAAATAAATAAAAATAGTGCACAACTCAACAGTTGTGGCTGAATTGTATTCCAACAGCTGTGCCCCTAGCCTCTCTCTCTGCGTTAGCCTTCAATAGCCGCAGTATTAGGCTGCGTTTGGCTATCAAAAATAGGTGCACCGCTTGCTAATTTTTTATTCTTGCTTTGCCCGGATAAATCAACTGACCTTGGTGGTATTGATTTGCACATTGCTTTGACTTCTTGGTTTGGGATTCTTGCACTGAATGCTTGGATTTAATCCCATACAATGCACTTTTGAAGAATGATCAACACACATGGCTTTATAATAAGTCCTTGAACACGTGGCCTTAGAAAACTAATTCAAAAATCACGGTGGCAGTAGCTAAGCTAATTCCAAAACTTGAATTCGTGAACACATTCATGAATTATAACCATCATGAATCCTAATGGATAAAAGACTCACGTGATAAAACATCTAAACCACGAATTAATTCCCAGTGGTTCAATAAACATGTCGGGATGAACACAAAATTTTAATTTAGAAAGAACAAATTGTTCTTATAATTCTTAAGAGATATATATTAAGTTTTTAAAAAAAAATTTTAAGAAGACGAACTTATATAATCTAAACATATTTTAAACTAATATTACTATAATTATGAATTTTTTTCTAAATTTTATGGGGCGATCGTCCCATCTGCCCCCTAAATCCGTCAATGATGCCCACTGTTTGCTTCATTATAATCCTTGAAGATAATTCTCAGCATGGTCATCCACTATCCAAGCATTCCAACATTCTTTGGATTAAACTTTAAGAATAGTTTTAACCGTGCATTCCAAGAATTATTTTGGATCAAGGCCATGATCAATTCTTGTGATAATCCCATGTGGTGCCGCAGCTTGCTCTTTGACTTTTTTTAACTGTTTTTCGTTATTTTGTTTTTGATTACATAAAATTAAAAACAAATACAAGAACCAAAAACTAAAAAAAAAAAAATTTTTACATTGATCCTATGCATCTGAGGAGTTCACAATCAATCTACCATGATCAACCCTCGTGGTTAAAAAAAATAATTTAATAATCATCATTCAAGCTATACAATCAAATATGCAAAATAAATAATAACCATTAAAAGTTGTGATTAGATTACCTGTAAAACTAAATTAACATAATTTAAATTTACATGAACCCATGATAAAATATACATAATCAAAGACGACTCTGATATCAATTGTTGGGACAAATTGCTAAGATCCTAAGATTATGTTTATGACTTTAGTCAAAAAATCTCCGGACAAGCAAATGCCGAAACAGACTCCAGATAAAAACTTTTGATATCGAACAATCAAAAATAAAACCTCATAATACTCCCAAAATTAGTTTTAGGATTATACCTTTTGAAATCTGGTTGGAGGATTTCAGTTGCTGAAACAATTTTTAGTAAACGATTCGTCACGGTTTTTTACTTCTAGGCAAATCTCCGACACAAACCTTATGTTGTATTTCCGAATACTAAATACGAATAAAGTGTGTGTTTTAATCTATTGTGTTCTTCAAAACTTTCTTGATTAGGTTTAGAATTTTCAAAAATCGTAGAAACCCTGGCCACCTAATCACTGACTAAATAATATGAATTATGACGTCAGATCTTATAACAGTATATAAATAGGTTACAGCAGGGATTTGTGGTGTAAATAAGACATGAGCTTCCAATGTAATTATGAAATCCTGTTTCAACCTAGAAGCAATTTCATAAAAACATAAATTATAATTGTACTCCTGGTCTTATTCTCAAAATCGAATATTCGAGCTCCTGTTATTAAATGCTTATTTATTCTCCCCACGTTAAGATTTTTGAAACCCGCCGATTAAATTAAATTACTGACAAATTACATTTAATCAGCTTCTTAAATAAATTTCTTAAGACCTTTCGCTTAACTTATTTAACTGCCGGATAATTAAATCCACTTACAGGGTTTGACTCGGTCAAAATTTATAAGCATCCTTAAAGGGGTATCGTCAATCCCGATCTTTTGGGACGTGAATTTCGTCAATAATTAATATTCATCATATAATCAATATCGTTATCTAACTCACCTGGATTATAAACTCATAAAAGATCACACCATTTAATGAATCAAAATAATGAATATTAAATATACGTAAATAATTAATTATTTTGAGATTAAGAGTATAAGCACTCATAATAACCATAGAGTGTAAATTAATTTATAAAATCAATATAAAATTAATTATCTTAACGTGGTCCTGTTCAATACACACAAAGTGTACTAACACAGCGAGACGGAATAATAGATGACGCTATTATCTGTTTTCCGTAATCAAGACAGGTTTACTAAAACTCTATACTACAGTCGTACCGATGGTTTTTTCAATTCCATCTAAACTGTGAATCAAAAACTTATATTCCACAAGAACCTTTAATCTGGTCTTATGTGTGCAAGCCGAACTGATCAACACACTAAATTAAATACTATGTAGAATAAAAGACATCCATACACGATATCAAATAAATAATAAAATGCAAATATTGCTCATTAAGATTCTTATAAAAAATAAAATTAAATACTAAAATAAAAAATCATAGTTTTAGTATACAATCCTAACAGATGGTTCATTAGTAAATGCATATTTATTGCAAACGCAATCTTATCATTGTAAAACTAATGTGTTGCGACAGAGGTTACACTGGTTTGAAGCTGACGAACAACATTGAATGCAAAATATTTCAAGTGTTGTTGGAAGAGGCAAAAATAGTTATTCAGAAGAAATTGTGGTGGCATCAAGGAGTAACACTGTCAATGACATAAACAAGAATGTGGCAAGTCTCACACAGATTGGGTAAGGATTTGGTGCACCAAATCTTAATGATCTCAAAAGGTAGCACTTGAAGATGCTTAATCTTGTAAAAGAGCCCTGGGACTTGCTTGATGCATCATTTGATGCATTTTATTTTGTTTTTTTCCCATTGTGTTTTTGGAGTAAGAGACTCATTTAACAACTCACTAGTTGTTTTTCTTTGTATCATGAACATGATTGTTCTCAGCCAATCTTAAACTTTGTCAGATTCAAAATTGCCCACATCTGTGATTTATTTTTATTTATATCAAGCTCTGTGGCTTCAAATTTAAGATTCTCAATGGCATGTACGTTTGGGTTTAGATCATAAATTTATTTGGTTCTGTTGCTATAGTTTGTGTTTAGATATCATAAATTTGTGAAGAAATTTACCAATGGAAAGTAAAAAAATAGAAAAATCAAACAACAACACCTCATCTATTAAATTCTGAAATTTCTAATCACCCATTAAAAATTCAAGTTCTCTCATTTATCCTACAAGTATAGTATCCACAACAGAAACATCAAGCAGAACCAATATGCACATTTATCTTCATAAATCCTTTAACTTGAATCAGGATAAATTAAATTGTTATATCTCTTTATCATATTTAAAATTTCCACCACCAAGTTTTCAACTTCTAAATATTTTCTTAGTACAACAAAAGACCCAAAAAGAAAACGAAAAAGAAAAGAAAAGAAAACTAATGTGTTAACATCTAGATAAGCTGAATGGAGTAAACCTGCGGTATATGCCTTAGAATCTGTTCAATTGACCTACAAAATGACCTCAGTCCATGGAATAATCATCAAGGGTTTGGGTATCCTCTTCTTTCTCCTCTCTATTTACTACAACGAGACTTTGATCTTTTACATCATGATCAGCATCAAGCGGTCCTTGTGGGTTTCCAAAAAGGGTAGTGAAAATATGTTTGTGGCATTTTTCATAGAAATAAAAATAGGTGAACTGGCCGTCATAAAAGAGTTTATGCACCATTTTCCCGGGTAGAACTCGCTGCACAAAATCAGTCATAGAGGGTGGGACAACCTTATCATCCATTCCCTGTTTCAGCATAGGAAGATTCATATAAAAGGGGGAAAAGGGGTCATACTATATTAAATCATATTGATTTTAAAAGTTATATTGATAATTCTGAAAAATGAGAACAATACAAATTTAAGGCTTTTTTTTGTTTCTCAAAACACTGTTGTGGCTCAAACTAACCAACTATCCATCTGCAATCCATTTCAATTTTGGATTATATTTGCTGACAATTTTCTTAGGCTGCATTTGGATTTCAGAAAGCCAAGAATTCAGGAAAAGTTATTCTATTAAATACGACAAAAGGAAAATATAATGCCATGATTATACCCATATAGATAACTCATATCATCACTATAATATGTTCACAACAAAACACTTGGGCCCTATTTCAGAGGTCTAAAAAATAATTATTTTTTTTCTTCTTTTTGATTCTTAAAAAAACTGAAAATAAGAAAGCTGAAGAGTTCAGGTTAATGGGAAATTTTTGCTCTTAAGATTATTTTTCAATTTTTGATTCTTTGTTAATTGTCTAATATAGTCTCACTTTTTTTCTTTTAAACTTGTTTTGGATGACTTATTGATTTTTTTCCCATTTCTTTTTAAGGAGAATTTGACCTTTTTTTGGTTGTTGTTGTTGAGGATATTATTATTTCATGCAATGGCTTCGAAATTTGTTTGAGGTGAGAATATGGTCTATTTTTTTGAAAAAGGGAAAAGGCCAAAATGAACTTTTCATTAGAGCAAATAGTGCAGCTTAAAAGTGGTCTTTTTAAAAAATCACAAAAAGTAGAGAAATCAAACGTGCCTTGGCCATGGGATGTCCTGCCGAGCAGGTAAACTGAAAGCATTGAAAAAGAAGCCATACCAAATTATCCTGACAGTAAATATTGCATTGAAGTTCAAACAAGCCCACGCTATAGGAACAATGTAGGAAAGACATTGACTAACCTGCCATTTATGGATTGGGTTAAGAAAGCCTATCAATTCTTCTTCTGCTTGGCTATACATGGACTTGAGCCAGATGATAATGCTTTTGCCTCAATGCTTCTTTTGTATTTTGAGGTCTGAAAGGCTGAAACCCTAATATGAAACTTGCAAGATGGCTTCCTCCACAAATGGTTTTACATTTCTCTGTCTGACCGCTTCACATCCCTTAGCCAAAACTCTTCAAATCTTGGCTCTTCTATCAAAGCTCTATCCTAAGACAAATCAAAATTTTCCATAATGACAAACCAAAAAGTAACAAATCTATATATGTAGAAAAAAAAAACTTCGGAATTTTCCACAATGATAGTCCATTGGGATTTCTAAACCAAATTCTCCAACAATGCATGGTATAATTTTCTTTCCAATAGCTCTATTGCTTCTTGATCTAAATAAATAAACAAGAAAACTAAAATCAAAGAAAAGAATTGAGATAAAAGTTTGTATAGCTATCTAGTGGTTGAGAGGCAAGATGACTTACCCTGTTTCCAAGTGATAATGATAATCACTTATCTATCTCACCATGGTTCCAAAAAGGAAGCTTTGGCGGTAGAAGTAAGCAAGTGATCTAGGAAACCTACAAGCTAAAAAGTACATTAGTTTCCTTCATTGTTTTTGTTTCAAAGGAAAAACAAAAACAAAAACAACGAAGAGAGATCTAGTTTCTCTCGAACATGATTTCCTGCCAAGTCCTCTGCGATGAGTCCTTTGATGTCTTCTGGAAGCGCTACAAGCGTCACCATTCTCATGTCTTAATTTGCACCTATGTTAGAAAGCTTGTCTGGTACTCTGTTACCATCCCTCAATATATGACCAATAGAGCAATTGTTTGTAATTAGCATGAATTTGCATTCCATCACAAGAGTTCTATTTGGAAGTTTGGATTTGGGTCTCCTTTGATAAGGTCAACTGCCACTTGTGAGTCAGACTCAATCTCCACTTCTCTCATGTCGTGCTCTTGAATGATTTTCAGACCATAGTATATGGCCCAAAGCTCTGCTTTCAGATTTGTGCAATTCGGAATTTTACAATAAAAGCTCATGACCCAGTAGCCTCTTTCCTCCCTATGGGTACCTCCAAAGCTGCTCGGACTATGATTTCCTCAGGAACAACCATCAGCGTTTAGTTTAAATTTTTTGCAATCTGGGAAAATCTATTTAACAAGCTTAAAGGGGTTGGGGGAAGAGTTGGAGCCAACACAAAAAAGAGTTAAAAACTTGTATAATTTTTTTTATGTTTTTTCATAGTTAAAAAAGGGGAAATGATCTCATTATCAAAAACTTTCCTTCATGATGTCCAATTCTCCCAGGTTCGAGATATCTCTTTTTTAGTCATGGTTGGTTCATATGGATTAACCATAAGAAAGTTGTTCTCATAAAAAGAAAGGTAAAGTAAAGGATTTTTTGTGTGTGTTCATTTGAAAATTGAATTTAATAATAAAATTAATTTTTTATTATTCATTTGTCAAGAAAAGAAAAGATATAAAACAGAAATAATTAAAATAATTAAACTATCAAATTGCACCAGAAATGTTTGATGAATAAATAAATAAATGTACACAAATAAATAAATAAAATAAAATAAATAATAAATAATAAACATTGTTTGATCTATGTAAACATAATAAAAACTAAAAAATAATATAAGAAAATAAAATATTTAATAGAGGGAAAAATATAAGAGGGAGTAGTTTTTGGTGAGAAGTTAAGATTCTCATAATGAAAAATTCCATATTTTTATGGATGCATCTTGAAGGAAAGAATTTCTTGAGACAAAATAAAAAAATTGTGGATCCCACTACATTTTAAACAACTGAACACTTAAAAAATGTATGAGAAAATTATTTTCTTATACTTTACTTTCTTTTCTTGTTAACTAAACGGAGATTTAAAATAATTATATGTCTAAGCTCAAAATGGGTGAACGAAGAAGAGGCATAAGCGCTCTTAGTTCAGCGCTACTAATAAAGTACGAGAAATTAACTTTTTTGCCCAGTACAAAAGCCAAATTTACCTTAAAAATCAACAAGCAAGCCAGTCAAACCACAAAGACCAAGAGGACACTATGGGGCAAAAAGAGTAAACCACTTGGTATTGTTCATTTTGATTAAGCCACTTATATACTATTAATAAGATATAAAGTCAGTTTTAGAAAATGAAAAATTATAAACTAGAACTAATTAAATTATCACATATGTATTTAAATTTTTAAATGACTTAAAATTCTAAAAAAATTACAATAAAACTTTAAAATTTATGGAGCTCACAATATTTTTCTATAATATTATGGATACACTCGTCAAAATTTTACTTATGGTTAGTTTTATTTTTATCTCTTAAATTACGATAATTTTTTTATTTTATCCCTTAATTATCAATTTTAGTTATTTGGTCTCTTAACTATTTAATTTTCTTTAATTTACTCATACTCAGTCAAATTAAAAAAAAATTACCATTTACTAGAAGCTCTCTCTCTCTCTCTCTCTCTCTCTCTCTCTCTTGCTTTACTATGTTTTGTTAACACACAAAAAAAAAAAAATCTCACCACAAATAGCTAAATACTATTTTGTCAACAAAAAATGAGTGAAAATTGCTACCAAACTATTTTTCATTAATAATATTCTCATCACAAGCAGATAAAATGACTATTTTATCTATAAAAAATAAGTAAAAATAGCTATAAAATTGTTTTTCGTCAACAACTTTCCCACAATAAATAACAAAATGACTTATTTTGTCAAAAAAATAGTAAAAATGGCTACATGACTATTTTTCATCAAGTAAGTAGACTTTAACTTTCAATTTGGCTAAGTAAGAATAAATTAGATAGCTGATAGATGAAATAAGCAAAATTATATATTTGACTAGCCATTGGCACACGCAAGCGTGTGCATGTATGTATCGAATTAAAATAGTTAAAGAAAATTAAATAGTATAATCACTCAATTTTAGTAGAATGATTCAATTTTTAAATTGTGAATAGTTATAATTTTTAAATTAAGTAATGAAAAAAAGTGGGAAAAATAAAAATGTCAAACCCCAAAACTCGGGTCACGCGAACCACCCAAGAAAAACCCGTTTTAAGATACCAAAATTCATCAAAACCACCCGAGCCCAAACGGGTTGAAGAACATAAATGAAAGCGAGCTTAAAATCTTTGAAAAACTCATTTTCGAGGGTTTATTTTATGAAAAAGAATAGTCCAAAATAATAAGGTCACAGTTCCCAAGAGTCAAGTTTTAAAACAAATAATCAAAAATTTAAAAAAAAAACTGCACAGACCACTCGATCAGTCAAAAGACCGCTCGAACGGTCCTTGCAAGCTCACTGTGTTTCCCAACCCCAGAAACAAACCAGTGTGCTTCCCTCGACCACTCGAGCAGTCAGTTGAGCGGTCTGGCTCTGGACCCTTTTTCAAAACACAACCATTCACACGTAACACTTAAACATTTTTCAACCCTTTTTGAAAACTTCCGAGGCATAACAAGTTAAGTTAAAACAAGGTTCAAACCATCCTCGAAGCACAAGAACTTATATTAAACATGAACCAACCGAAAATGATAAACATACATGCAAACATACATGCATCGGCACCACAACCTTAAGGCTTACAAAACACATGTTTTTAAGTCGAAAACATTAAACATCATTACATGATCTAATAACAAAATTGGTAATAAACTACCGAACTATAAAACAAAAGTCGTCACGATTGTATACTAAAAATCATGGATTTATTTTGGGTTTTAATATTTAATTTTATTTTAATAAAATTAATTTTCTATTATTGATAATCTTAATGAGCAATGTACGCAATATTATTTTTTAATGTTATGCTTGGATGTCTTTTATTCTGTACAGTATTTAATCTGGTGTGTAGAGTACGGCTTGCACACAGAAGACCAGATTATAGGTTCTTGCAGA